>PVJX010004500.1:0-94223 GCA_004027295.1 Dolichotis patagonum
TGCGCAACGCTTTATACAAACACCGCTTACTCCATAGGGTCTTTCCTGATTACACTAAAGAAAATAGCATCTTTCTGCTCAGCGGTTGTGCAAGCCTTATTTTTGCAGAACACTTGAAAGTGCTAGTATCAGTCATTCTATACTATGTTTCCTTGTTTATTTGTTTATTATTTGTCCTTTTGCACACAAAATAAACTTCGTGAGGAAAGGGACTAAAATCTAGTGTAGATGACACACTAAGTAAGTATTTGTTAAAGAAATAAAAACATGATGTGATTTAAGCGGATTCGCTATTTTAGGGCCACCTGTTTTTTCATTGCGTTGCTTTTACGATGTTTGCCTTTGAAGCTACTGAAACCCATTCGTTTTTTCCAGCTGCAAAATCAATATATAAGACACAGTTTCTCTTTTAAGTCAGCATTTCTGATAACGCTAAAACCATTTCTCCACAAGTATCATGAAGCAAATTTTCTGCAAACACCCCACAGTGTGAGTTCTAACTTCCGATTTCTCAATTCAGTGAAGTTTGTTCAGACGCTGTCTTGACACCTCACGCTGCCCACACCACCCAGGACAGATTGTTCAGCTCCTGACTGCTAGAATAATACCCTTCACCTGCATATGAAACCTTTTCTCCAGGACTTACAATAGATTCTATGATAATTAATTGCCTCATTAAACATCACTGTAAGTAAGAAAGTATTGTTTTGGTTTTATAGATGGTAAGTCTTATATGAAAAGAATATAAACCATATTTCTACCTGCAGTAAGAACCCCATAAGAAAGGGTGAACTCAATCTACCTTTATGCAATGATTTGAGAAGGATGTTAATGATATAATGGCAAAAACACAAGTGTATTTAATTACGACCTTCCTCTCAGAGGTACAAAGACTACTTCCAAGTTATGTTTCACAACTATAAATGAAATCAGTGTGTATCATCTACACTTGGGTTTAGCTAAGTCCAAAAACTATTTTGACTCATTCATTCAAAATTCAGCATCAATGAGGAATAGAATAAAATAATCCTGGCCTTCGTGAAAACTTAAAATATAGTAAGACACAAATTTACATAACTATAATTTGAAATTAGTAAACTGCAAACTTTGTAATAGAGATTCAAAACTGTAGGCATTTACAAATGGACACGTCAAGTCTGTAAGAGGAATACAGATGAAAATGAGGACTACAGATGGCCCGTGATGGATCTCTTATTTTGGATGGTAACTTAGAAGAAAAGAAGGAAAAAAGTCACATGTGAAGATGAATTTTTTTAATGAAAAAAATGAGGGAAATTAGTGTGCATTTGTCAACCTAACTTCCAGTTTAGTTGCTTTGAAAGACTACTTTTCCACTTTCATGTGTGTGTATCATATATGCTGTATTCATCTGTTGAGGGGCAAACATGTTGATTCCTTGCCTTCGCTATTGTGATTAGTGCCACAGTCCTCATGGGAGTAGAAACGTCTTTTTGACATACTAACCGGAAGTTCTCATTTTATTTTTTGAGGAACCTCTATACTCCTTCCCATAATAAATATACAAATTCACATTTTCACTACCAGTTTATCACTATATCTTTGCCAGCGGATTTTTCTTCTTTTTGATAATAGCCCTTCTAACACATGAGGTGACAGGTATCTCGCTGAGGTTTTAATCTTGTATTTCCCTGGTGATTCCAGGAATTAAGTGTTTTCCTCATGAGCCTGTTGGCCATTTGTATGTCTTCTTTTGAAAAATGTCCATTCAGATTTATTATCCATTTTTTATTTGGTGATTTGCTTCTTGCTGCTGAGTTCTTTGGGTTTCATAATTCTTGAATATTAACTCATCAGACATACGGTTGCAAATTGCTTCTCCTATTCCAAAGAGAATCACTGTTCTGCTGACTTTTCCCTCCGCTCTGTGGAAGCTTTTTAATTTAATACAATGTCACTTGCCTGTTTTTGCTTCTGCTCCCCTGCTTTTGGGTTCATATCTAAAAAATCATCACCCAAACCAATGTCTAGAAGTTTCTTCTTCCCCTCTGGGTTTTTACTCTAGTATTTTTTTATAGTTTCAGGTCTTGAGTTTAAGGCTTTAATTCATTTTAAGTTGTTTTTGTTTGTCTTGTTAGGTGAAGGTCCAAAGTGCTTCTTGCATGTTGAGGATACTTAGTTTTCCCATCACTATTTATTGAAGAGATCACTGACCATTAAACAACTGGCCATTAAAGCGTAAGACTAATTTTGTAATCAAGGTGCAGAAACATGGGTCTGTCAGATGCACTTTTATTCTTTAGAAAATTTTAATTGATGAATTATTAATTGTGATTTAATGTGTTTTCTTATACTGAAGAATGCATACTTAGCAGGAAAAAAATCACAAAAATAAAGTATTGAATTTTTAATATTTATTGTTTATTTAAAAACACTAAAATTTTCAATATCAACTGTTTTCTGGTTTTTAAAGACTATAAAGAAGAACACACAAATTTTTATATAAATGAAAACTTTTATATACAATGAAAATATCAATAGCACTTTATAAAACAATAGTCTTTACTTTTATTGTCACTCCTAAGGCAGTCTGCACACATGACAACAGTACCTTCCCTGTGCCCTATACATATACCACTTACACTGGCAGCATGTGTGTTTTGCTTTCCTGGCCTTTTTGTAGGACATTCTTGACATCTCAGTGGTCTTGCTGTTTTGTCAGGAGGTTCTTGTTCTATTACACAACATAAATTATCAGTAAAATAAAGTATTAAATTCTTAATATGTATTGTTAATTTACAATAGATTTGCACATCAGCTGTGTACTTGCTTACAAAACCTAAAAGATAACATCAGAAATCAATTTCTGTATAAACTACAATGTAATGGTGAACCATGATTACCATAAAATCTTATGTACTCTTACCATTTCTCATACTAGAGAGACTATACAGTATTTAGATATATGAGTTTGGTTTATTTCACTTATGAGTATGGTCTCAAGTTGCATCCATTTATTTATAAATATTTCAATGTGATCTTTCTTTATAGCTGAGTAGTACTCCATTGTATAAAAATACCACAACTTTTTTATTCATTCCTCAGTTGATGGGCACTTAGGTTGCTTCCAAGATCTGGCTATTAATAATTATGCTGCTACAAACATGGGTGCACATACATCACTGTGGTATGATATCTTCAGTTCTTCTGGGAATATGCCTAGAAGTAGAATAGCTGGGTGAAATGGGACTTCCAATCCCAGCTTTTTGAGGAATCTCCAGACTGATCTCAACAATGGTTGCATCAGTCTACACTCCCACCAACAGTGCAGAAGAGTTCCCTTTTCCCCACAGCCTCTCCAGCACTTGTTATTGGTAGTTTTATTTCTCCTGACCATTCTTTCTGGAGTGAGATGGAATCTCAGTGTGGTTTTAATTTGCATTTATCTAATGACTAATGATGATGAACATTTTTTCATATATTTATTTGCCATTCATATTTCTTCATCTGAGAACTGTGTATTCATCTCAGATTCCCATTTTTGGAAAAATGGTAAGAGTACATAAGATTTTATGGTAATCATGACTCCCCATTATATAGCTTTGAGGCCTTTTAATATTTTCATTCATCAGTTGGAATGGTTTTATTCTGTTTTGTTTGACTTTATTATGTGTGATGGTATGAACAGCTGTTTTGAAGAAAACAAAATATTATGGCAGCCATTGCTGATTTAATATCATCTTGCTTAGAAGTCCTACCATGCTTTTATTCTTCTATTACCATTGGTTCTACCATGTTGTGTCTTACTGGGATTTTAATATATTGATAGTATAAACAAATCTTTTTATGGAAAATGGATATTATAGTAGTCATTGATCATTTTCTGTTATTTGGTTCAGAATGCCCTGTAATTATTTCATTCTTTTGAATGGTTTTATAATATTTTGTTATATTTGATATTATTGTATTTGAAGCCATGCTCAACTATTACAAAGAAAGAGACATTATGGTAGCTACTGTTAATATCTGGTTGTCTTGTTATAAAGTGCTGTGTTGCTTATGTTGTTCTGTTCTGATCTGCTTTGTTCTGTCCCCTTTTGTTTTATTCTGTTTAAAATAAAAATAAATAAATAAATAAATAAACTATAATGAAAATACCAATAGAACTCTACCACAAAAATAAGACTTTCTTCAATTATCACAACCAAGGCAGTCTTTACACATGACAATCGCATGTCCCATGCACATGTCTTGCTTACACTGACAGCACACATGATTCGCTTTCCTTTCCTCTGTAGCAGTCTCTTCTCTTTCTGTTTTGTCAGGAGCTTCCTGCTGTATTGTGCAATATGCATTTAGCAAGGAAATAAGCTATCAATAAAATAAAATATCAAATATGTAATGAGTGCTTAGAATGGACATCAACATTTTCACATCAGCTATTTTCTTACTTACCAAACCTAAAAGATAAAATGAGAAATAAAACCTATGTGAACTACCATGTAAACACAAACAAAAGTCTACTACAGAAATAAGCTTTGCTTCAGCTGTCACAACCAAGGCAATTTTCTCACATGACAGTTTCACATTCCATACACTATTGCTTCTTGCTCCATTTCATTGTCACAGGAATTTTGGCTCACATGTCAACACCAAAGTCATCATCATCATCATCATCATCATCATCATCCACCCCCACCATGCTTCTGTTATGAAAGCATGTATTTTACCATAATTGATCATCTTTACCATCTAGTTGTCCGATGATTCACTTTTGATCTCCTCTAAAACCTACAAATCTGGTTTTACGTGCCCTTACACCAAATTGGGCTAGTTCTATCAGAAAAGTCAAAAGAAAAAAAATTTTAACAAATCTTGGAGTGATGTGAGTCTATAGGACCCTCTGTGACGTTTGAGTAAACATACCCAAAACCAGCTACCAGCTACACAGAGCAGAAAATGGGGAGAAATTCAGTTTTGCAACATGAACATGCCTTGCTGTTTGTCATACCAAATGAGTAAACACAGAGATTGCTCCCTATATTCCTCAGGGAAAGGCACTGAGACACACAGTCAGTTACTATTATGCTAAAATACAAATTTACAGTACAAAAGTAAGGAATGGGTCCAGTGGACCCAGTCTTATGTTCCTTTGGAGTCTTTTATAATCCATGTGAATTTTAGGATTATCTTTCTATTTCTATGAAAAGACCTCATAGAATTTTGATAGATTGCATTTAGTCTGTAAATTTCTCTTAGTAGTATGAATATTTTATCAATTTGATCATTCCAATCCATTACATGAGCTAGTTTCCCTTGTATGTGTATCTCCTTCAGTTATTTCATTAATATTTTGTAGTTTTCAGTGTACAGATGTTTCCCTTCCTTGGATGAATTTACTTCTAAGTATTTTGTTTTATTTTTGATGTTATTATAAGTGTGGCTTTTATTAAATTTCTTTTTTGATTAGGTCATTGTTAATTCTTTTTAATGTTTATTAATTTTGTTTGATAGAATTGAGACTTTTACATCAGTGTTCATCAAGCATGTTGACTTGTAATTTTCTTTTCTTGTCGTAGCTCTCTTTGACTTTGGTATCAAAGTAATGCTGCCTTTATCACATGAGTTTGGAAGCTCTCTCTTTTTCAGTTTTTTGGAATACTTGAAAAGGATTGGTATAAATTAATACACAGATCTATGATGTCCTATATTTTTATTTGTTTGGGTATTTGATTACTGATTCAATCTCCATGGTTGTTGTTAGTCTATATGGTTTTCTATTCATGATTCAGTCTTGGCAATTTGTACTAAGTACTAAAAGCTTATCAATTTCTTCTATATTACCTCATTTTGAGGAGTATAACTGTTCATATTTGCCTCATGTGATCTTTGTATTTCTGTAGCATTGGTTGTAACATCTCTTTTATAATTTTATTTTAATCTTTTCTCTTAGGCTAGCTAATGAATGGTTGATTTTGATTGTCTTTCATAAATCAATTCAGTTTCATTGATCTTATTATTTTCTGTTTTCTATTTTATTTTTCTTCTTCAAGTCTTTGTCACTTCCTTATATTCTTTTTTAAAGGGTTGCTTGCTCAGAAGTGTGCCAATTTCTACCTATTTGGGGATTTTCCCATTTTTCTCTCATTATTCATTTCAAGTTTCTTACTACTGTGGTCAGTAAAAATACTTGATGTGATTTTAATGTTCTTAAACTTTATAAGGTAAATGTTAAGGCATAACATGATATCTACCCTGGACAATGCTCCATGTGCCCTTAAATAGATTATATATTCTGTTGTTATAGAATGGAATATGCTGTAGATATCTGTTTGTCACTGATCTATAGTGTTGTTTGAAACTATTATTTTCACTGAATGACCTATACATTATTAAAAGTGTGGTATTGAAGTCTGCTACTATTATTGTACTGCTGTCTTTTTACTCCTTTAGTTCTGTTTGTGTTTGGTTAATATATTTAGCCACCTGATGTTAGGTACATATATATTCATTAGTTTTGTAATGCTTGATGAATTGACACTTACATCATTATATTATAATAAAGAACATCATTCTTTCATTGTGTCCTTTAAATAGTTTTTGACCCAATGACTAATTTGTCTGATTCCCAAGGAGGAAGGAAATTTACCTCATTTATCAATTTCATATTCTAAAACAGGCACATCTTTTTTTAAACCATTGCCTTCAAATATAATTACATAATTCTAAAGATGAAAGATTAAATAGTATCACAATATCCTTCCACCCAAAACAAAAATATAAAACTGCAAGCTTTATTCAGGTATTTTACAAAAAACAATTTAACATTCCCAGGGAGGTGCTAAATCCAAAGGCTAAATTTTCTGCTGGATCAACTCTCTTCCTGGGAAAAAAATTTCCTACCATAATGCAAAAAGCTGGAATTCAAGAAGAACGCAGAAGCCCTGATGAGTTAAAGTAAAGCTTGAGGCAGGATAAATGTCTAGAAGACACAGAGTGAGAATTTAGCAGACTCTGAAGTATACACAAGGGCACTGTGCAAGTTCACATATGAAAGCTGGACTCTTGGTGCATAGTGAGACACTGCTCAAGGTTATCAAATAGCAGCTGCTATGAGGACAATATAAGAACTATGAGGCAAGAAGTTAAGTAGAACTATGAGGTGAACAGTGACTTGAGAGATTATGGACCCAACAGAGCAGAGACAACCCATTAATACCTGTTGACATCCCTGGCACATCCATGTGACACAGCACAAATCCTGAATTTCAGGAGTAAGAACCACACATGACAGAGTAACCCTAAAAAGAGATCACTACACTATCAATAAATTCTTTTTAATACAACCAACCCACAGATTTTGCACATGCACGAGCCTGCATGCACACACACACACACCAAAGGAAACACGAGAAGATAAGGAAACAAGTTACCTCCAAAACTCACAACTCCCCAGAGCCAATCCATGGAACATTGATGGTATATCAGCTAGGATTCACTAGAGAAACAGATTTAATATAATATATGCTGTATAAAGAACCATGATAGTTTATGATGGCTACCTGAGGAACCAGGAAGAATGTAAAAAGACCATCTACATCCTGGAGAGCCAGAGAGTCCAGGCAAAAGTCAAAGGACTGGAGTTGAAAGCAGAGTCCTGTCTAAGGTCATACTGGACAGCCAAAAGGCTGGGTTGGAAGACTGAACAGTCTGTACTGGAAGGCTAAAGAGTCTGTGTTGAAGCCTGGAAATGGACATCCAAAGGCAATGGCAAGAACTGGAGCTTTATCAAAGAACAAAAGTGCAGCTTCCTTTTTTCCCTTTTTATTCCATCCAGGCTACAAGTCTATTGGATGATGCCACCCATGACCAGGGTTGCTATTCCTTCTTCAGTGAATCAATCATCCAGACAAACACAGAGCTGTTAAACTAATCCACTAGGCATTTCCTATTCAATTAGACAGCACAGTTAAGTATTAAAGATGAGGAGAAAATCAAAAGGCAAAGAGCTAAATTACACAAAATGTTAAAAGAAGAGACCAAAAAAAAAAAAACCCAAATCAATAAGATATTCAGCTCAAACATGATACAACTAAAAAGATAATGAACTTATTGAACAAAAAGACCAATGAACTTATACAATAAACTATTAAAATCTACCTGAGTTAAACAAAATAATACTAAACATAACTGACTAGTTTTAATAAAGAATTAGAGTCCATGAAAAAGTAGTAAGTAGAAATTCAGGAGATTAAAAATTCTATTAAAAGTATATGATGTAGAGATGAACAACATGAGGACAGAGAGAACCATAAGATAAGACTAATGCCAGTGACCGTATACTTAGAGACATCTTAAAAACAATTGAACATACAAAATGGATTCAATAGCTAATAGATGATACAAACAAGACTAATCTAAGATTAACTTGAATCAGCAAAAAATCAGAAGACAGTAAAAATGGCATAAAAGATCTATTTACAAAAATATCAGAAAATTTTCCAGATATGGAGAAAAAAATTAACATAAAGGTAAGCAGACATATAAAGCCTCAAATATCCATGATGAGAGAAGGACCTTTCCATAGCACATCATAGTCAAAATCCCAAGAAGCAGAATATTAAAGCTCTTAGAGAAAAAGAACAAATCACTTACCAAGGTAAACCCATTAAAGTTACAGCAGATTTCTTCACACAAAGCTTAAAGGCCAAGAGACCTAGGAGTAAAGTATTTCAAATCCTATAAGAAAGCAACTTCCAACCTAGCCTGATGTATCCTGCAAAACTATCTTTCAAAATCATTGGAAAAATAAAGTTTTCCCATTACAAAGAGCACTTTAAATTCATGACCACCCAAACCAACACTTCAAAAAATTCTTAAGGATATACTGGAAAGAAAAAATGAAATCAATAAGACCAAAAAGTCTAACAGAATTAAGGCAGGTAGGGCAAGCAGTTAAACAGAAGAGGAAAAAAATGAAACAGCAAAATGGAAGGCTAGAAATCAAATGATGGAAAGCAATATTACAAGCAACAGAAACCCCAAAATAAGCAGGAGTGGTTATTCTATTTTCAAAGTGAACTTCAAGCCAAAATTGATCAGAAGAGGCCAAGAAAGTCATTGCATATTGATTAAGGGAATGATTCAGCAGGAAAAAGTAACAACTATATACAGCAAAGACTGACATACCAAACTTCAAAAAACAAACATTGCTGGACATAAGAATCAGATGAACATCAACACAATTACAATGGGAAACCACACTACACAGCTGTCACAAATAGATAAACTAGAAAAAAGGTCAACAAAGAAATATCAGAGTTGAACCACACCTTTGAACAAACAAGTGTAACAGATATATACAGTGTTCTATCCAACAATAATAAAAGACCAGTTATTGTCATAAGTTCATGGATGTTTCTCTAAAATAAACCACATACTAGGCCATAAAGCATGTGTAAATAAATACAAAAGAATTGAAATTAACTCAGGCATATCAGATAATGATGCAATGGAACCAGAAATGAATGGCAAAAGAAAGTACAGAAATTATGCAAACACATGGAAACAATAGTCCTTTCGTGACTAATCAATGGGTCACAGAATAAATCATCGAAGAACTAGTTCCTAGTATCAAATGATAATGCCAATATAACAGACTAGAAGCTATGAGACACAATGAAAGCAGCCACAAGAAAGAAGCTGATAGCTATAAATGCCCCCAACAGAAAAACAGAGTGAGCCCAAATCAGTAACATAATGATGTACTTCAGTATCCCAGAAAAACAAGAACAATGCAAATCCAAAGCGAGTAGAAGGAAGAAATTATAAAAATCAGACTAGAAATTTGTGAAATCCAGACTAAATAAAACAATACAGAGAATCCATGAAAGAGCTGGTTATTTAAAAAAAATAAACAAAATACAGAAACTCTTAAGCAATCTTACCTAAAAAGCAAAGAGCTCATACAAAGGCAATTAGAAATGAAAATGGTGAAGTCACAATGGATATCACCAGAATCCTGAAGATTATTAGTAAGCATGTCAAAAACCTTTACCCTGAAAAATTGGAGAGTCCAGAGAAATGGATAGATTTCTATATACATATGAATTACCAAAACTGAAGCAAAAAAATATGAAAACTCTGAATATTTAAATAATAGACAATGAAATAAGCAACAATTACAAACCTACCAGTAAAGAAAACCCAAGACCAAGGTGATTTACTACTGAATCCCATAAGAACTTCAGGTAAGATCTATCACCAACACTCTTCAAACTCTTTAAACAAATCCAAAGTCATTCCTGAAAGCTAGCATTAGCCTGATTCCAAAACCAGACAAGCACCCAAGTACAAGAGAAAAATAAAGATCAATCTCTTTAATTAAAAGACATGAAACAATTCCACAAGATTCTGGCAAGCAGAATGCAACAAATCATCAAAAATGTCGTACAATAAGACCACGTAGGATTTATCCTAGGGATGTAAGGATGGTTCAACATAGGCAAATCTATAATTATAATACACCACATAAATAGAATCAAGGACAAACATCATATGGTCATCTCAATAGACACAGAAAAAGCTTTTGGCAAAATCCTACATCAACTCATGACAAAATAACCCTAACAAACATAGATATAAAGGACCGTGTCTCAACCTGATAAAAGCCATTTGTGACAAACCTACAGACTGGGAAAAAATATTTGATGCTATTCCTTAGAGAGGACTAATGCCTACAATATATGAAAACATTTAAAATATTACAACTGAGCACCTAGCCTCTGGACAATAAAATAAATAAAACTCTTAAATGTATAGGTATGGGCAAAAAAATTACACAATAAATAGCACCAAGAATCAACAAATGGTAGTATATCCAATTAGAAATCTTTTGCACAGCAAAGTAAAAAAAACAACAGAGAAGAAACAACATACAGACAGGGAAAAAAATATTTGATGCTATTCCTTAGGGAGGACTAATCAAAAATGGGCAAATGAAATGAACAGAAATTTCTCACAATTGGCCAATAAATACCTAAAAACCATTCAATGTCTCTGCCCAAAAGAAATGAAAAGTAAAAGAAACCAGACATTCCATCTTACTCCTGAAAGAATGGATATCATCAAGAAATCAAAGAATAAAAATGACGTGGAGATGTGTGTATAGGGGCCACTTCACATTGTTTATGAAAACACAAAATAGCACAAACACCATGGAAATCAGTATGGAGATTCCTTAGTAAACTAAAACTAGGAATTCCGTTTGATCCAGCCATTCCCTTTTAGGTATCTTTCCAGAACTGCTGAAGACATCATATTACAGTGACACATGCATACCCAAGTTTATAGAAGCACCACTTTAACAGCTAACATCTTGGAAGCAGCCCACATGTCTATCGACAGATAAATGGGTAAAGAAAATGTGTCATACGTAATGGAATACTACTCTGCAATAAAGGAGGATAAGCTTGAGTTGTGTGTAAGCAAATGGTGTGGTTTTGGACCACAGTGATAAGTGAGATAAAATCAGACATACGTGCCTAAAATTCCCATGGTTTTGCTTGTATGACAAACCCCAAATATAAATCAATTAAAGAACAAATAAAAGATAGATAAAAGGAAATAGGGAGATAGATCATTTGCAAAAGAGGACTAAAATGGAAGGAGTGGGGACACAGATGAGAAAGGTGAAGTAAAAAAGGTTAAGATGTGTCACGTACATGGACCAACTCACCATGAGTCTAGTCATTATGTACTGCAAGCATGTACCTATAAAATATTAATTAACAGTGCAAGAAGGGAGTGTGCTAATACAGTAACTGACAGATGCTGTGCTAAATGTAACTGAAAGATAATGCACCACAATATTTTGGAAATATTTTTTAAGTATTTTAGTATTTTTTCTTGGATACCACAAAAATGTTTAAATATCTCTTCATGAGTTGAAGGGAAATTAGATAAGCCCTGAAATAGATATACAAGTTAAAGTTTAAAATCATTTTTTAACAAATGAGTTAAACTAATACTACATTTCTTCACTATTTATAGCTAAAAGGCATTGTCCTTAATTTAGAGTTAAATTTGCTGAAAAGTACAGTCTCAGGTTTTGAAGTTGTTTACGGTGATGCTCAATTTCAGTTTGCCAATGTTTCTGTGGTATAATATTTTGAACTACACAGTACTTTATTTATGGGAAGAACCAAGCAATAGAAAAGATTAAGCTGGAAACTGGCTTGAGATTTACACACTGAATAACATGAGCCAATGAGACTCTCTAGGAAAAGAGGGCGTCTGTGTACAGAGAGCAGGAGGTGTGGCATTCTGCCGTGAGCATAGTTCTCAAATATCTGAGCAGAGGTCTTTAACTAGGCTGCTGCAATTTTAATTTCTTTATCTTTCAAGTAATTTTAATTCCAAGATCACTTAAGAGACATATGAAGCTTAATAAGCACAGTACTTGATGTGTAAATGTATTAATGAATGCCTGTGTAGGAAAAAACGCAAAATTCTGGATTCAAGGTTATATGGTAGCATTGCTCTCAACTTTACTCACAGTATACATAAAGTTATTACAGAATTTGTATGAAGTATGAGTCCCAGGAAGAAATAATCTATTTTGTGATAATGAGAGCATGTGTGGGAAGACCACAAAGAAAGCATGCTTAGAGGAGAAATATATGTACTGAGTTGGGGAGGGAAGTAAGAACTTACTATAAGATGTATCATTTAATGTAATTATCACAAATATTAACCAGGATATATCAGCAGGAACAGCAAAAAGAGGTGAATTGTTCTGAAAACTCAATTACTTAAGTGGTGGAAATTCTCAATGAAACTGAATGATATATCTGCAGATACAGTATATCCAGTGGTGAAAACATGCCAAGAGGCAACTGACAGTTACATACACAGCAGAGTACATCCCCTGAAATCAGGCAGTCAGCTGGTGGTGGTCAGTTAGTAATTGCCCATGTGGGTTTCAATAAAGGTAAACTAATCAAAGCAGGTTAAAGTTTGGGAACTAACTGGATACCAACTAGCATTCCTTAAAGACTATACAAGATACAGAAAGCACGGAAGTCAGAGAAGATAGGAGCATATACAGAAAGAAGACAAAAGAGCCCAGTGAAGGCAGTCATAAAATACACATTACATAATACATGATGGATCAGTTCTATTATTTAACTTTCCAAAAGATGTAACAATACAAAGATATGGTAACCATCATAGTCAGCATTAATTTACAGTGGGAGAAATAATTAGAATCTCACTTTTTCTGAAGAATGGAGTGAAAATGTAAACAATGCTTCCCTCCAGGCAAGTGCTTTATCAAGTTGACAGGTGCATTTGAATTTCCATGGGTGGGAGATATAATAGGTTATTTATGTGTCATTTTAATAGAAAGACCCAACCATCAAGATGGACAGCAGACTTTATCAGTACTGCTGTTTGCAACTAATCCTCCAATTTAGTACCCCATGAAAATACCTGCAACAAAACCTATCCATTTTTCTTTTACACTCCATTATGGAGAAATCAATATGGGCACTATTCATCGCAAATCTCCGGCTTGGCGGGTGCCTGAGCCACAGAATCTGAAAAAAAAAAAACCTCTAACATTTCAGCACTGTGTGGTATACTTATGGTTTTATTCTGCTATATTCTGCCACCCAGAATGGCCCAGCTGCCCCAGTTTGCATTCCAGAATCAAGTATGCATTTCCCAGACACTCCGAATCTCATTACTTCCAGGTCAATTCATTGGCATTAGTTTTAGAGCCAAGAACAGGAGTTAGTTGACTTCTAATCAAGAGTGACTTTATTTTAATCTGCTTTGACTATTAAGCAATGAATAATAATTTTTAAATTTGTAATGAACAAATTCGTCAAGCCACACATTAAACTTAATGGTCAGACACTTCATTATTCAAATAAGTTCACAAAGACAGAGTCTGGCAACCCAGTTTTCAAGAATATTATCTTTTTTAGTTTCTCTTAAAAATATCTCCACTCATTTCCATACTCAAGATTATATTCAGGGGAAAGAGTCCTCCTATATCTCCCTATGCATGAACAGAATGTCATAGATTTCATGACTGTGAATTATAAACCTAGCTAAAACTTACAAATTTCAAAATTCAATATCTTCTCTATGGAAGGACACTAATATATCAGATTCCCCTTTGTTTCTAAAGAGAAACAGCAAAAGTCATCAAAATTACAGATTTGCTTAGTATTTATTAGACTGATATGTATATCACAAAATAAGAATCCGTACATTCACTTTTGCTATTGGTTGCATTAATGAAAGCTAAAAATTACAGAAAAATGTAATAAAAAGTCACATAAATGATTTCTACATATCAAAATTTTAATTAACTTAAATATGGGTCAAATGAGTATACAGTAAAATCCTGGTTTGTAAGTATAATTTGTTCCAGAAACATGACTGTAATCTAGAGCTCTTGTATAGCAAAATGAATTCCCCCATAAGAAATAATGGAAACTCGTATGACTCATTCTACAATCTGAAAATATTCATAAAAAAGACAATGCTACTGTATATAATACAAAATAATAAAGAAAATACAAAATGTAATGAAAAAGAAACAGATTAACCTGCACTTATCTTTGAAAACCTTCGTGGCTGATGTGGGAGAGACAAGAGGAGGGTGATTGTGTGGGATGCCTTTCGCCACAGAATCCCTGCTACCTATTGGAGCAATGGACTCTTCTCACACAACCTTAACAAAAACCTAGCCAATGTCACTTGCTTTTTCCTCCTTTTCAGGATTTTGTGGAAATGTGACATTGGATTGTCATTAAACAGATTTGTCACTCTCATTGCTAAGCCTTATTCAGGTGGTGCTTTTCAACAAAATCTCACCCTGCTTTACATGTTTTACACATCGCCCTAATCTCCTCTGAAGGGAGGGATTCTTACACATTTTTCACCTCCTCTTCTGCAGTCGGGATCTCCTTCATGACCTCTTGTTGTTGGGAGATGATTACCCATAATCCCACAGCAGGAGAGAGAAGACTCATTGGCTCAGTTATGATGGGACATTGGTCATGATTTGTCATCACATACTACTGCTAGACACCACTCCTTAGTCAAGTTCAAATCTATTAGAAATGTGTGTTCACCTTATAAAGCAGTCACAGAACAAACTACTCACAATTTGAGGTTTTACTGTGTTACACGGAATTCTATAGCAAATCCTCTAGATTGACTGACTCATCATAAGCTCTAGATTTTACCATGTACTTCTTGGAATACAGGTAGAGAAAAATCAGACTATGTTTTCTGCATCTCCTTTGATCCACACATTCCACCTACAGATTCTTTTCTTAACCTAGCTAGCAGGTGCCAGTGATATACAACCCAAAGCCCTAATAAGAAGTCCAAGCATGGCTGCAAGATTTTTGGCCAGTTAAATCATAAACTAATATTCCCAGTCCCAAATCACAGTTTTGAAAATCACTTTGATTTAAACTTTGGGATTCAAAACTTAGCAGCTCACAGTATTTGCTGTTTAACAACTTCCCTTACTCCAATGACTTTGCACATTACTGTTTTATTGGTATTTTTCAGTCATGATAAAGTACTCGCCAACCTGAAAGCAATACGAGACATCATCAGGCACTATTTTTTTTTATCATGAATACTCTATTGTACTTTGGCCATATTCACTAAGCATGTTGTATAAATACAGCGTTCATGAAAAGACAAATGTATTCAAAATACATCTGATTTCTGTGAAGTCTGATACTGGTGAAAAATAAACTACCAGATCGTTTTTGGGATTTGAGGTTGCTTATTTCTCTTCAATATCCAAAAAATATATGGCTTGCCTGTTTCGATGATGATGGGAGTATCTTAAGAGACCTGTTGATAACATGCGATACAGGCCAAACAGCTGTGCTGAAGGGGAAGAAAAATTTATCAGTGCACTTTTTTATGGGGCTCACTGCTAAGGACTATTTGGTTCTAAGAGTTCCTTAGGTGATAATAAAACTGATTCATTTCAAGTAAATGAATTTTGAGGTATAAACAGACTCTTTAGAAGTAACATTACTTTTGAAATTTTTTGATATTAGAAATAGATCATATGAGTATACATATTTTCTCAAGGGTTATGTATACACTTCTGAACCACATGAAACAACTGAACAATTAATAATCACTGTTATTCTTTCCCTGTGATTGTTTTATGTGTTTAATTTTTGTCTTACACTCCTGGCTAGTAAGCTCCTTTACTATATGCTTTATATGCCTTTCTGTCCTCCAAGGGATTTACAGCAGAGGCGGGCAGAGCAGGGGCTCCATTAATGCCAGTTTCACTGTCAAGGATGTTTGGCGTTTCCAGTGATTTTCAGAGTCAAGCAGGCCCATGGTTCTGTGATATCTTATTAGTAGTATTTTAGTTGCATTGGTCCCTGGCAATGACCTGCAGAAGCGCCTTCATTAACAAGCTCAAACTACACAGTCAAAACACAGCTTCCAGCACTATCAACACTGTGAGCACTGTAACCTTGAAGAATTCATGGAAGCTACTAAGATGTCAAGAAAGGGCATATGAGGAAATACAGGAATAGATGCTTTACTGATTTTCTAAAAGTCAAATGTGGATTGCATCCATTCTTCAATCATGATTACTGATGATCATTTTGTTTATCCTGCTGTATCATAAAATATGCTGAATTTTATGGATAATTTTTATCCCTGTCTTCTCTGACATGGGAGGGATCAATACTGCCTGAACCCTAGTGATGTGAGGATCTGTTGGTGGCTGCTATATTTTATTTTAGAGGGTATTGGAGAGCATGTATTCTTAAACTAAACAGAGCATTCTCACTGAGCTATGTTGATAACATCATATCTGGCAAAGACTTCAACCAAGGCACGCTGTTCACACTTATGTCCCACCATTTGCACTTACGACATCTTTTTTGTGTGCAGTTCTTTGTACCTTGTTCATAAAGCCTCAATGTCTTTGTGTTGTACAGTATATCTTGCAATTTTCGCTGATTGCACTATACTACAGTAGTTTCCTTTAACCATTTCTTTGTGATTACTATAATACACACGCTATATACAATTCTTCATTTAGCAGCCAGCACACTCACTGGGCTGGTTGCAGGAAGTGAACATGAACACAGTTGTTAAACAAGGAATGTCTGTATAATGATTATACATACTTGATTCAAAACAAGAAGATCAAGATTTTAAAAACTATTTTCATTAGCACATTTTGTGGTACATAATGATTGCACTCCTTGTGTGGAGCTGGTATATGCACTTAATGCACCCTTTTGACACCCCTTTGCTCTCCTTTTCTCCCCTCCCTCCATCTCTTAATCACTTTTACATTTAAAAAGATCTATCTCACTTCTTTCTATTATCTATCTTTCATTTTGCTCTTCATTTATCGTTTGGTTTCTCATATAAGAGAAATAATATATTTAACCTTGTGGATCTGACTTATTTCATTGAACACTGTGGTCTCAGTATGTGTACACTTTCCTACAAATGACTCATTTATCCTTCTTATGGTAGAGTAGTACCTCATTCTGTGTGCATACCATATTTTTTTATCCTTTCATCTGTTGAAGCGGCTTCCAAGACTTAGTTATTATAATTGTGCTGGTATAGACATATCACTGCATATGAAGTCTTCAATTATTTTGAGAAGATACTTAGAAAGGAAATGATTGGATTGAGTGGAATTTCTAGTTTTAGTTTTTGAGGAATCCCCATACTAATTCCTAGAGTATTTGTGTTCATATACCTTCCCACCACTAATATTTGAATGGCATCTTAGCCACTTAGCTTAAACTCACTGGGTCTAATGTTTTTCTTTAAGGAAGTTAAAATTATAGCTTATCTGTATGGTTATATAAATATGAAATATATCAAATCTCATTTAAGGAAGGCTGTATTTGTGTTTTATCATTGCTATCTTAGAATAAATGTATTTTGTTTTGAAGTAGATAATTATCCTGGGCATTTGAATTGGCTATTAATAATTAAGACTTCCAGAAATGTGAACATCCAGTGTTTGACACTTAAGTTGGAATTCTGTTTGCAGAATAATCTAGAGCAAATGTAAAAAACAGCATTTATTTATTGATATGCTTTTGCAAAATGATACCTGTAAGTGCATTTTTTCCTAATTTGCACTCCATCAAAATAATCTAAGAGTCATATTGTACTGGTATTGACATGTGGTCTCTTTAAAGGGAATTAAGTTTCCTTCCTTTAAATCACTGCCACTTTTACGCACATTTTCCTAAGTATGTAATCTCCAAGGCAAATCCTTTTTGTGAGCTCGGTTTTATTTTTGGTCATGTGATGAAATCTGCTTTCCCTCTGCTTGGAGCACTTGTCTCAGGCTCTTTTGGACCCAAACTGCAAAACACCCTCCTCCAACATAGAGGCTGTCGACTCTCAGCTGTTCTTGCTTTTGTGGCTTAGAAGAATGGTAAAGGCTTTGTCAAGTTGCTGTTTGCTTGCTGCCACATTTTATCTCCTGCTTCTTCCAGAAACTAGACTGACTACATTCAAACTCGGCGTTGAGTAATGTTTCCTAAGCTTTCTATATGGCCACCAATGGGTCATGTCAAAAAATTTTTTATTCCACTATTCCTTTTTTACACCCTTGCATCCTTCTAAAGGAGTTTAGAAACTGAGTCCACCCCAAGCCTGTGTGGCAGGATTACTAAGGAGACCAGTCCCTGATTGTGTATTCTGGGTCTCAGGACTTGCAAAAACGTGGGATGAAATGAGAAATGGTGACCCCGTCTTTGGTGAATTCTTTAAATTCAGTCTCATCTTCCTTTAATAAGATATTGTTTTTGAGACTATATATTCCCACTCTTAATCAGAAAAGAACTGAGGACAATTGATGCACTGTAAAAACCAAATATCATTTATATATTTCCCTTAAGTGTCTATACTTAAAATTGTATCAGAAATAAGACTATGCTTTTGTCTTGGGGAAATCATTTTACTGGCCCAGTCACACAGTGAATGGAATAATACGGTTCTGTTTAGAATGGAAGTCTCCCAAAATTAGGGAGAACTGCTGGGCCCAATAATATAAACTGATACCTTTATTCAAAAGATATGTATTTCCTACTTATATGTGTGGTATCTATAGGGAACTGGTTCCAAGACAACCCCTAAATACCGAAACCCACAGAGGCTAAATTGTCTACATAAAATGGATGCTATGCTTGTATCTGCATATAAAATTCAGATATTCTCCCTATATTTTAAATCATCTCTAGGTGACTTTAATACTTAATATGATATAAATGTCATATAAATGGTTGCTATATTTTATTTAGAGAATCATGACAAGGAAAATGTTGGTAGATATTTAGTCAGACACTGTTTAAATTTATTTTAATCTAAATTGGTTGAATCCACGGATGCAGAACCTATGGACACTGAACACCAACTGCACTTTCTTTCCTTGATGTTCATGGTAATGAGATACTAGACTGCAGATAGAATATAGGGGAGATGGACTGTGCATACTGGAAAAGAAAACCAGTGTGGAGGGGTGGGACAAGAAGGTGTGACTGAAGAAGTACATGAAAAGGTCAGAGTGATGTGAAAAAAAAAACTAAACTAGATTTTAAAAACTAATGATTTGTTTCTATTATCCAGTACCATACTAACAGACAGACATGAGGAAGTTGAGGAGGGGAAATAGTAGTTTGATTTGTCTTCATATCACATCAGGGTAGATAAAAGCCTTAGGTTATAGTTCCACTAACCTTTGAGAGGGCTACAAGAAACCCAGGCTCCTTAACCTTAAACTTAGCAATTATGAAATTAAAAAATAGTAGGCACGTTTTAAAAAATCACTGAGGAATAAGATAATGCACACATTTCTGCATTTCAGATGACAAAAGACAAATAAGGAAGGAAATTTAAAATCAGAACATCCAGCAATTCATAAAACAAAATGATAAGTCAATTACTTCAATAGAAATGTGAGAACAGTAGGAAATGATGTAAATTCTTCTATCCGAAGAACAAGATCTAGGCAGTTCTTTAAAAGTCAAATATAAGCTGCTCACAGGGAGGTAAAAAGCCCTATGTAAAGGTTAATAATCATAGCATTTTTATTTACTGAGCACTTGCAGTGTTCCAAACACTTTGCCAATCATTTTAGCAATATGTACCCATCAAATATGAAGTACGTGGTTCTACTGTCACTGCTTGTTGGTTTCATCTTTCTGCCTTGGTAGACCCAATTTGCATTGTTATCAGCCTTCTTCAGGAAAATATGACCATACCTCCAGTTTCTAGGAGTGGCTTCAGTGGAAATCCTGTCCAGGTGGCACTGTGAAAAGACCAATCATGACAGAACAAGTCTTCTTGCTCTTCCTGAAGATGAGTGAGAACTTCTGGGCTATGGATATGAAACCGTAAACTGCCATCCTCTTGCAACAGCTTATAAGGCCAATGTAGAAAGCAAGGACAGAAGAAGCAACATGAAGAACGAAAGCAGGATAAAGCCAGGCTTATTGAGTTTGAGTCAGTTAAATCCCCTAATTCTGATGCATTCATTTTGCCAAGAAGGAAATGGAGACATAATGTAGGCACAATGCACCGCTGTGGGTATTGTTTAAACTCTGCAAGATTTTTCCTCTAATTTGCACTTTTAGATATTACTCTATATTAGAGAAGATTCACAAAAGTATAAAAGCAATACACGTGGAAACAACAATTGTACACAAAATAATATCTGAAGCAAAATGGATCCTATTTATTATGCCATATCCCAAAAAGTAAAATCATGGCCCTATTTATTAGTTAGTTCTAGGAATAAAAATCTGAAATTCCTAGAAATATAATAGTACCATAGCTCAATTACAGTAAAACTCAGCACTGATTGGAACTGTTTATATATCAAGTGTTCAAAACGGACACAAATATTTCACCAATAAGATCTGAATCAGCAGATACTGTAGTAGAGTTTACACACCAAAAAGGAATCCCTACAAAGACAGAATAATATATTTTAAAAGTATGTATTACACATATATGTGAATAATTATGTGTTAGATCCCAAAGAAAATATATTCAAACCATGCACTTTCTCAGAACATAACTAAGAAGGAAACATGCAATTTTAAAGAGAGAAAAGTGACACATTTGGAAATTTAAAATACAGTAATGCAATGAATAGCATCTTCTAAAGATGTATTATGTTATAAAATAAATCAAAACTATGATAAATTTCATTTTAGAAAATATTCTATAATAGTATAACAATGAAATATAATTCAACCCAATGTGATCTGTAAGGTAACAGGAAATCTGTAAATATTTATGAATGAATTTGTAAATGCAAACATTTAAATACATAACACAAAAAAATCAAAGAAGTTAAAAAAGACACAAAACTTAAATAAATATAAAGAAAACAAAAATAAATAGAAAAGCAAAATTAAAGAAATTATAATGATACACAAAATGATTAGACATTTGAGGAGAAGGAAGCAGAATGGTCTATCTTTGTCTCATCTGGGGGAGAGAAATAGATTTAAAAACACATGTAACTGAATTCAAATAAAGAAGGACATCTGTCATCTTTGTGGAGGGAACGCTGTGTCTGTTTTCTGCTGGTTAACAATGGTTCCCCTTTAGTTAGACTGCAGCAATCTGTGTGCAGAAATCACTAGGCCGAAAGGAATAGAGCTAAGGAAGCCTCACTGGGAGGAGAGACCGGCCTCTGGTACTACATGGACTGTCTCCTGCAGCTTTGTCTTCAGTTCCAGCCTGCTGCCAATGCAAACTGAAGCGACATGGGTGTTGGGGGACAGGGGGGACAACCAAGCAGGAAGCTCGGGGCAGCAGGGCAGGAGAGGGTCTCACCTCAGAGGACCCGGATAATTTTCTCCGCCGCTGCTATTTTTGTGGAAAGCATATTTACAGGGCAGAAAGTTACCGTAATTCCAGGTCTTTTAAGTGGCACTGTGTCTTGAGGGCATTGCACCTGAATCGGCGTCGATGACCAGGAGAAGTGGCACCAATAGGAGCAGCGGTGCCTAGGGAGATGCTGGGCTGTGGGATGCGGCACCGAGCGAAAGGGAGCTTGGCTGCGCCCTGCCAGCGCCAGATGGTCAAGGGGAACCGGAGAACCTCCGTGTCCTGGTCAACAGGTCTTGAGCTGGGCGCTCAGACTCCGTGAGGATCCACAGAACTAGCTGACTTTGGGTTTGCAGATGCGTTACTGTGAATCGAACCCAGCGTCTTTGCTGAGCTGCATCTCCAGCCCTTTTGTTGTATTTTGCAACAGGTTTTCCCTGGGCTTGAACTTGTGATCCTCCTGCTCCAGCCTCTCAGACTGCTGGCGTTACAGGCTTGGGTGGTCACACCCAGCTTTGTTCACACCCAGCTGTGTTAGCAAGAGAATGGGCACACTGGAAAAATGCAGATTCCAAAAGTGGAAATGTTTTATATGATGACATCTCTTGCTGCAACTAGATTTTTAAGTACCAGTGAGGATGCAAGATTTTCAAGAATGTGTAAATTTCCTCACAATAAGTCAAGGAAAAAAGAAAGAATCTCGGTAACTAAGAAACACAGAAATATTACCAAAAAATTATTTAGGGAGTTCTATACCACAGTATTCTATGGATGAGTTATGTAATTTTTTTTTCAAATTTGGAATCATTTTAATGCTATTTAAATATTTTCTGGCTCAAAGCAGTATTTTTTTATAAAACTAGCATAATCATAATCCAAACCAAATGCAGAAAAATTATAAGAAAATAAATAATAGCTCAAATTTCTTTATTACTGTATGCTTTGAAAAAAACTCTTATTAATTATTAGGGAAGATATTTGGTAGTGAGAAAAAAACCAAACTGTCTCTCTCAACTAAGTGCAATTTCTCTCCACAACACAAATTATTCTAGTATTGGTAAATATTGCTGAAGTATCCCACATCAATAAATTGAAAGGAAAACATTATAAAACTTTAAAATGCCAAAGAAAATTATAAAGAGAAGGATCCTTATTTGAGATCAAAATTATTATTTACCTTAAACCAAAAGCTGACATAATTCCCAGAAATGAAACCAATTTAAAGGAGTCAGTCATATTTGTTATAACTTTTTCTTTTTAAATAATAAACATTTCAAGAAACAAAGGTCCTTACTTTGTGGACCTGCGCATGTTGTCTGAGGAAAGCAATGCTGTTTCTTTAAATTTCAAGTCCTACACTGGAGAGCCCCTGGGAGACTGTGCTGAATCCCCCCATTAAGCAGTTTCCTAAGGAGAAACCACCTGACCAAGCACTCATTGCCCCATTTCTTCAGATTTTTAATTTCAAAACATTTCACTTGGCAGAGGCAGAGTAGGGAGCCCTGTCAGTGACTGCTGGTACTTGGCAGTGAGAGAGGAAACGCAGGAAGGAACCAAGTGCAGAGACGCCAGCACATTTTAATCAGCTCCTAGCAGTGGCAGTGCCAAGATTTATAAGGGCCTCGCACCCCTAGGTATAGGCAAAGTGACGCACTCCAGTGTAGCTGCGAGGTTTTATGGCGCTGTTGTCACTTAGAGAACGCAGACATGATAGATGCGGAGGGGTTGGAAGGAAGGCGCAGAACGTTTGCACACACTAAGTTTAATTTCAATATTGTTCTGGGCTCCTGGGGCTTCCTTATGAATGACTGTAAAACTCCATCGTTTTGAAAATTAGTGGATCACAAGGAAAATTGCATCTCTGGTGACTCTGGGGCCATGGATTGGTAGAGTGGTAGGCTGGCCTCACCCTAGAGCATGCTAAATCGGCCCTCATTTTAGGGAAAGATCTGCAGAAAATGACTAGGGGAGAAAGATAACTTGGTTTGGGGGTTCTTTTTGTTTTTGTTTTTTGGTATCTGGCATAAAGATTATAAAAAAAGAAAAATAAAAATGAAAAAGAGCAAATGCAATGCCAAAAGTATTCCAAGGATTTATGCCTATCATTCAGAAGTGGCTCTAGGCTCTTTCTAACATATAGGACCAGGCCGTATCATATGAGGTGGGGTGACACATGTGCCTTTTGAACTTAACAGCATCTCATAGATAATGTTGCTAGAATGCTCCCATTTCTGAATGGTTTCTTGTGTTATATATCATATCTGCAGCTGTGCTAAATTCAGTAGCCATAAAACCATCCATTTGTGTAATCTCGGGGCAAAAAAGCACCACAAAGAGAAGCGATGGGACTGGGAAAATGATCCATCTTCATTTATGCACTGAAACTTTCCCTCACTGCGATAGCCTGGTGAGGTGATGTCTTCTTGTGAACACCACAGAGAGCCAGCTGCCTCTTCCTAGGCCAACACACATCAGTACAGACGATAACATTAAAGATCTGTCATCCCATGTAGAACACACAGCATCACCCTAACTAAATTTTCTCCTTTCACATCCCCAAGACTTACTAATACACAGGCTAAGAAGCTATGGGAGACGCAGCTTGTGAGTGCAATGGATCTCGGATTCCAGCTGTTCAGTTTCGAGGGTTTTCTCCCAGATTCATCAAGTTCTGGTGGGAAGAGAGGCGGATTGTGAATATCTGATTCTCACGGTGAGTCTGAGTGTGCTTTCTCCTCTGTGAAATGCCAGAAATTCTGCCTAAATCACATGCATTCTCCACGTTTCCAGTTGTACGGTATTGAGATAGCAGGTCCTTTAAAATTTTATGTCTTTTGACTTGATGATTATACTGTATGGAGTATATACAGGTCACATCTACTCTATTCTGTGGAATTTCCTCTTATCTGAGTCTGTGTGTTGCCCCATAGTGTGACAAATACTTCCGTATTCCAAGTTGTTCCCTGGGGAAGACATTGATAGGAGATGCAGCACCACGTAGCCTCCTTTGCTTATTCCCCGTCCTTTAAGGCCTCAGAACACTGCCCACAGAACTGTGTCCTTTGCCTGCTGGCACTTGGCTCTCTCTTGATATGCATCTCCTTGGTTTGAAATACCATCTGTATGATGGTGACTTTAGGATTACTCCACTAGGACACAGGCTTTTGTATGCAATTATTTGACATCCATATAATGATATCGGTTAGAATCTCAGTTCTGTCTTGGCTAGGATAGAGCTACTGATTGCCACCACATTCCAGTCCTCTGGAAAGAAAACTCTGGCCTACCAGGTCACCTGAGTAAATGATCCTTGACTCTCTACCGATCATGGAGACCCAGCACCTGAAATTTTTCATATCCTAAATCCACACAATCTATGAAACCTTTCCACTAGTTCTCCCCTGCTTCTCTGTCCCTTTGTTTGAAGGGTTAAAAGAGTCAGTTCAGAAAGCTGTGGGATGCAACATGCTGCAGGTGACATGCCAAGGTGATGACAAAGAGCTCTGGACTTCCTTGGCGTCTGCTCACTGTCCTCTGGTCTCTGAGGCAATCTTCCCTCCTTCCCAGTCACTGCTGCCCTGCTGAGCTCTGCAACTGATGTAATTCACGACACAGACCTCTGCTTGGTCAGGGCTCAGGAGCGTCCATGGATGACTCAGCCAGACTCTCACTGCGTGGCCTGTCTGTGCTTCGGCCATGATCCTTCTCCACCCTCAGCCTTACTGTTCTATGGAATTACTTTCAAATCCACCAGCTCTTCTCCCCTGTCATCTCAAGTCTACTCACCCCAAGGGACAAGCTTTTAATTTCATTTTACAGTTTTCAGTTTTGAAATTTCCAGCTGTTTCTTTCTTTTCTTCCACTTTCCCAGCTGAAAACTTGTACCTTTCCATCTGTTCCAAAAGGGTTCACATTTACTTCACAAATGATCAACAGAAGCGATTTCTCTCCAGCACCTGAATCATCTGAAGGTTAGCATCTGCTGACTGTTTTCCCACCAGAATTGCCACTTGTCCTGGTTCTGTGCATATCGAGTGATTTTTGATTGTGCCCTTGACATTTTGGGTATCTCTAGAGAATGCAGAGGTCTGCTTTTTTTGTTTGTGTTGCAGCAGGCAATCATTCCAAGTACCTTAGTTTCATCTTTTGATGCTGGTTCAGTTCTCTAAGAAGTTACTGTTATGTTTTGATCTTCTGCTTGCATGTTCCACTCAGATGGTGGTGTAACATCCAGGTGATGGTGTATTTCACTTCTCAGAGGCTTTGCTGGAGAGCTGTGGATCTCACACACACACACACACACACACACACACACACATGCACAACTTGGTATTGAGTGCACAGCTATGCCAATTTATGTACAATACTTGTCCCCACACAAATACACATCCTTCATAAGACAGTTTTTTAAAAATTTTTGTTCATATATTTTTTTAATCCAGAGCTACAGATTTTCTCTCAGAGTTTTAGATGCCTCTTCTGGTTATTTCATATGTAAGGATACAATCTGTGCTGTATAATTTTTACTGCTGTTAACAAATTAGCACAGATTTAATAGCTTACAACAATACCTACTTGATCTCACTGTTTCTGTAAGATAGAGGTCCGGGTTAGTCACGTCCTTTTCTCTGTGCCTCACCAGTAACAATCAAAGTGTGTATAGGCTACATTCCCACTTGGGGCTTGACCAGGGTGAAATTCCGGATCCTTTTATGTTCTTGGCAGAAGTTAGTTTGAGGTGGCTACAAGGCTGAGGGCCGCAGTTCATGCCTTTCTGGTGGCTGTCAGATGAAGACCACTTTCAGCTACTTGGTCGTTGCCCGACGGTCTCCTCCACAAGTGGCTTACGATACGTGTCTTCACGGTCACTAAAGGTTTTGAATCTTTGCATACAGGGACGATGTGGACTCCCTTTAAAAGTGCTTACCTGATGAAGACAGGCCCAGCCAGGAAAATATCAATATATTAACCCAATGATCAACCTAATCACATTTGCATGTCTCTTCACCTTTTCTATATAATACAACTCACTCACAACAGTGAGTCTCCCATCTAATTCACTGGTCCTTTCCAAGATGCTAGGTAGAGATTTCACCACAGAGTATAACCCTAAGGGTCATTTTAGAACATTATCATATTATATAACTCTCATGCAACTGCTTTTACTTAGTGTAATGTTTTTGAGACTCCTAGTAGATACTAGAAGGTAATATTAACATTTCTTATTGATGAACAATATACCATTGTATAAATAGGCCACATGTTTTACCCATTGATCACTTAATGAAATTTGAATCATGGTTAGATACTAGGAAAAACACACTGTAGACATTCTTGCGCATTTTAAATTTTTTGTTAGGTGTATATTCTGAGCATGGAGCTTTTGGGTTTTGTAATAAATTTAACAAGTAAACTTTAGCAAGAATATGCAGCTCCGTTCTTCTTGTGTGATTTTTTTTTCTAGTGTGTCTCTTAGTCTTAATGTTCACTGCAACTATGTTAATACAAAGCTAAGTGATTCCAAATCCAGACACAATTCGTAAAGATACAGCTCTCAAACATTTTGCTGTCAACATCAGTATACACTCATACCACAGAAAGACCTGAGCATCTTTTGTTTAAGAGCCAGTTAACTAGTAGTGTGGTCTTGAGCAAGTTATCTAAACTCTGTGATTCCGCTTCCTCGTCTCCAATGGTACTTGCTTTACAAAGTGATAACTAAATGTCAATCCCTGTGAAGCACTTAGATATGGCCAACAGAGTGACACATTCTTGCTATTGAGCATTGGGATTCATTCTGAAACCTATATGTAGACATTCAGTAAGTATTCACTGAATGACCAGTAGCTAGACTTTATCTCCAACATAACCAGCATAATACATAAAGCTGTTGATGTATTCCATATGACGATGGTCCAGATTTCCCTATTTCTTTATTTTTAAAAAAAGCAAAAGATAGAAATGATACATAATTTCAAAAAAAGTAGTAAATTAACACTAGTTAATATATTGCATACTGTTATCTTAGAAGTAGTTGTTCAGTTTACAAGATCCAGGCATGAAAAAAATGATCAAATAGTCAAACAGTGAGAGCACAAATTGTTCTTTTTGATGAATTTACAGAGATTAGCAGTATAGTTATCTATCTTGTGTATATATATATATATATATATATATATATATATACACATATATGTATACCTATATACATATAATCTTTTCCCTTCTTCCTTTTCTCCTTTCCCCTATCACAGTTGTTCTTCCTTTTGAGCATTTTCTTTCCCTTTAATTTTCACAATATCTATTGTATGTTTTGGATCTTATTACTTAGGTTTTTTTTTACACTAGAGAGACAATATGATATTTACATATGTGAGTTTCATTTATTTCACTTATGAGTATGGTCTCAAGTTGCATCAAATTACCTATAAAAGCCTTAAGTTTATCCCACTTTATAGCTAATGCTCCATAGTGTAAAAATAACTATCTTTTATATCCATTCTGCAGCGGATGGGCATTTGAGTTGTTTCCAAGATTTAGCTGTTACAAATTGTGCTGCTAGAAACATGGGTGCACATATATCACTGTGGTACGATGTTTTCAATTCTTCTGGAAAATACCCAGAAGAGGAATACCTGGATTGAATGGGACCTCCAATCTTAGTTTTTCTGAAGGGTCTCCACACTGATTTTCACAGTGGTACCAGTCTACACTCCCACCAACAGCAGAGAAGCATTCCTTTTTCCACCACAGCACTTATAGCATTTGTTATTGGTTGATTTCTTGATGACAGTCATTCTTTCTGAAGTGAGATGGAATCTTGATGTTGTTTTAATTTGCATTTCTAAAATGACCAGTGATGTTGAATATCTCTTCATATATTTATTTGCCATTTGTATTTCTTTATCTGAGAAGTGTATGTTCACCTCAGATGCCCATATTTGGATTGGATCTTTGAATTTTGGGGGCCTGATATCTTTCAGTTCTTTATATGTTCTATATATAAGTCCTTTGTCTGAGGGACAGCTGGCTGGATTTTTTTTCCAATCTGTGGGTTTTCTTTTCATTTTGTTGGTGATTTCTTTTGAGGTGCAAAGACTTTTTAATAAGATGAGATCCCATTTTTTGATTCTTTGAAATACTTCCCGTGTGGTTTACACTTTGTTCATGAACTCTTTGCATACCCCTATGTTTTCAAGATTTCCACCTACCTTGTCTTCAAGTAGATTTAATGTTTCTGTTTTAATATTTAGATCTTTGATCCATTTTGACTTTAGCTTATTTCATGGTGATAGGCATGGGTCTACTTTTAGTCTTTGGCATGGGGAAAGTCAATTTTTCCAGCACCATTTATTAAATAGGCTATCTTACTTCCAGTGAACATATTTAGTCCCTTTGTCAAAGATAAGGTAACTAAGTGTCTTTGTAGTTGTATCTGCATCTTGTAATCTATTCCATCGATCCTCAAGCCTGCTTTTTGCTATCACTTTTTTTATTTAGAGAAAAATAGCAAAACAGACAAAAGGGTAGAAATAATACAGCATTTTTTTAAAAAGTAAGAAATCACTAATTGATAAATTACATATTGTTATCTTAGAAGTAGTTGTTCAAGTTACAAAATCAAAGCATAAAAAGTTGACAACCAAACAATGACAGTACCAACTATTCTGTTTGATAAACTAACAAAAACTTAGTAGTGTGGTTATCTTTACATTATAATTTCAAGTCAGGGATTGTAATGCCTCTTGCTTTCCCTTTGTTGCTCAGGACTGCCTTTGCTAGTCTAGATCTGTTCTGTTTCCAAATGAAGTTCAGGAATGTTTTCTCTAGATCTGTGAGGTATGTTAATAATAGTTTGATTAGATTCTATTAAATCTGTGTAACTGTTTTGGGAGTATGGCCACTTTCCCTATGTTTGTTCTTCCTATCTAAGAGAAAGAGATATCTTTCTATTTTCTGATATCTTCTTCAATCTTCATTTTTAGCGTATTATAGTTTTCAATGTAAAGATCTTTTACATCCCTTGTTAGATTGATTCCTAAGTATTTCATTTTTTTGGATGCTATTATGAAAGGTGTTATTTCCATAATTGCTCTCTCAGTGAGTTTGTTGTCTGTGTCCAGGAATGCTATTGATTTTTGTGTGGACTTTGTATTCAGCTATGCTTCTGAATATGTTTATTAACTCTAGAAGTCTTTTGATGTAGTTTTGGCATCTTCTATGTAGAGTATCCTGTCATCTGCAAATAATGATAGTTCAACTTTTTCCTTTCCTATCCTTATTCCTTCTATTTCTCTCTCTTGTCTAATTTATGGTTAACATTTCCAGAAGTATATTGAATAAGAGTGGAGTTAGTGGTCATCCTTGTCTTGTTCCTGATTTTAGAGTGAAAGCAGAAATGAAATGATCTCTACATAAGTTCTCATGAAGCAACACAAATTCAAAACACAAATGACAAACTTTTAAAAGACAAATAAGAAAATTTTAACAACAGGAATTACAACAGTGCTTCTCAGAAACTTGTTAGATTACTATCTATAAAATCAAGCATAGTTTGGGAAGCAGAGGCAGGAGGATCATTGTAAGCTTGAGGCCAGCCTCGGCTACATAGCGATTTCAAGGCCAGCTTTGAGGCCCTATCCAAAAAAAAAAAAAAAATCACCTGATACAGGAAAACTGAAAACAAGGAACCAAAAGCATTTAATTGTTACACACAAATGCAGAATATTCCTTTTAAAGAAATTGAACAAGCTCGAGACATCATGTTAAATAGAAGACGCCTTTTCTAACGTGTCATTTCAATAGTATATTAAACTTTTATCAGTTCTTCAATTTGTCCTAATGATAGAATCCAATAGTAAGATAACTCCATGGTCTCTCATTCTGTGTGTTCCCTGTTAATATGAATATATAATTCCTATTGCATAAATGTCATGGTTACTTACATGGATACTTGCTGTATCACTGAGCTCACTTTGGGGTAATTTTGTTTTCAGGAAAAAAAGGCCTTAATTCTCCCTGAGTTAGAATTATTCATCCTGTCAGTTACCATAGTTTTGTAACTTACATAGAAGGGAAAAATGGATCATTCAGACCAGAAAATGAACCCAATAAAGATCCTCATTTGCCACTGTCAAGGACCGTAGGAGATCATTTTCAATACTGTGGGGTGTAAAGGGTTTCCTGTGCCTAGAAGCAAACTGGGAGTTAAACAGCAGGGAAGCAGGAAGCTCCTAAGCATCCTATGGGTGTGGTAGCTGTGTCTGCAGTGAAGTTTACAGAGCAGGGATCTGTACCTGAGTGCAGGTGCTATGGGAGGATCGGAAACATGTTTGTAAGCTGGAAGTCTATACGGTTCCATCTTGGTTCCTTCTTGTTCTAAGTATTTAGCAAATTCTTTTGCACATTTAAGCCTACTTGAGCTATGCTGGAATACCCAAGAAGAGGGGAATTTCTCTACAACTCTTTGAATTATTGAAAGGAGAAGGAGATATAGGCATTTCAGGCAACAGTATCAGTAGCAATTCATTGAGATCCCCAAAAAGAAAAGTGACATTCAGGTGTCACATGATTCAATTACTATTTGTGTCTGAAGATGACTTTTTGAATGATAAGAAAGACTTTATACCTCATGGTTTTTAGGAAAGAAGCAGTCTCTCTCATATGACCCCTGCCTAGTGTTGGCACCTTCTCTTTTATCTCTTTATTACCTGTTACATTATCTCTTTAATACCTGTTACATTCCTTATATTATTAATTGCCTCAAATAATTTTCTATTTTTGTAATGATCAGTGTTTCCTATCCCAACAATATTGTATGTTCTTCCAAATTAAGGATATGACTTACTCTCTTTTCACAGAGATTATCACATACTGTTGTGATATGTATGTGACACATACGTATATATAAATTATATATGTGTGTATGTGTCTTTGTCCTTTAATATCTTGTAAAATACACCTTGAAGTCATATCAGGTATTACTGGCAAATTAAAATAGCTGTGAATAAAGAGACTGAATCTGAATACCAGAGTCATAAGACCCAAGTTTTAGTCCAAAGTAAGCTTCTTACTATTAACTTTGTCCAAATTGTGATGTCTGTCTTAAGCCTTTAATTATTAAATAAGAGGGTAAATTTTTCTCTGTAGAGTTACGGCAATTCATCAAAGCCATGTATGAAAAAGAGCTTCAGTTTACTGTTACAGTAGCATTAAAGTAGAAGTATATTTATATTAATAATTACACCATGATGTAGACCAGCACTTTCATAGGATTACCTGGAGAAGATGTTCTTCACTGGGAGGACACAAAAGCATTCTAAGATAAATACTAAGTTTTATAAAAGGAGGTAGCCTACTATGCCTAAGAGCTGTATCTTACATTTTTCACTGCAGTGTTCACAGTTACATTCATCTGCATCAAATGACTTAAAGAAGGCTTCCAAATGAGAGTCTTCCATTTTTGTTTAAAATGAAAGAGGATAAACAAAGAAAGGGAAAATGCAATGCTGATCAGAGCAGTCCAACATCAAGCATATTCCCTCTTTAAAAGAACATTGCCACTCAGTAAAAACTAAAGAATGCACCTGTGATTTATTTGGTGCTAAATAAGCAAGATGACCAGGACAGAGATCAAACAAGCACACACACACACACACACAATGGAGTCCATGTCCTCCAATGAGACCCTTCTATTTAACAGACTGGGTCATGGTTCCCATGCACTGCTCAACATTCAGTAATATATGGACTATAAACAGCATTCTTTCTGCATCCAATGATGTTCCCTTTCATAATCTACAAACACATCCAAAAAACAGGATCGTTTGTTTCAAATCTGACTACTTCAAACACAAAAACATGTGCGTCTCAGGACAATAGTTCCTGAACACCAAAGCAACTAGAATTCCAGGGCTCTTCACTTTACCTGTACATTGCTTCAAACACTGTCATTTATAAAACAATAATGAAAATCACAAGCCCACAACAATATGTTTACCAGCCATGGCTTTAAGCTCCCAGGTCTTCAAACTTGTGGCTTATGTGGTGATTTATACATAGCAGCAGAATTCAGGAAATAGCAGGAGAAAAGGAGATAAGAGGGAAACAACTCTCTTTAATTCCCTTTCTTTTCTCTCACACTCCATATATTCATTATGTGTGAAGGAAAGAAAATACTGACACATGCCAGAAGTTTCAATAAAAAGAAAAAGCACAAAGCACTTAGGCCAGGAAAGTACTTGCCTATGGGAAGCCACCATGGGTTACCCGCAAGCCCACTGAAACTCTGACAGCCACATAGGGTGGGAAAAGCAGCTAAAGAGGGGACAACTCCACATCACTGATACACACTGGTGTGAGGTGGTGGCGTCCTTGTCCCTGGATGTGGGCCAGGATGCTGGTTTCAAATCTGCAAGCATTTTCTACTTAGACTATGTATTTACTCGTAGTACCTGGAGGTGAGAGGCTGTGGGAAATTATTGGGAATGGGGCAAGATCTTTCAAATCTGCTTTGATATAATGAAAGGATCTTTTCTGTTCAAAGGTAAATAGGCTGGAAACAGATGTACTGGGTGTCTTCGTGCATTTTAATGTGCACTACTTTCTTGGGGTAAAATCACCATGCTAACTTCTTAGACTAAATGGTTTCTTCATTAACACAAAGGTGGAAGAGTAAGCCAAAAGTAGAGACAAAGAAAGTACCCCAAGTTCTATTATGCAGATTCACAAGCATAATCTGTGAGGTGTCTTGCTTCTCCGTATTACATTAATTCCATCTGAGTGACAAGAGCAAAACCAAATAATTGCTTTGATAGATTTTCCTCCTTCAAAATAAATGGTTCTCAGTATTCAGTTTTGATCTTATACTTTTGGCCTTTTGTGAAATAAAGAAACATTTTTCATCTACTTTCTATGAACTTCTTGGTGCTGAAAGATAACTTTTTGAAAAATTATTGCCCCAAATATATTGAGACACATTGTCTTACTTACTTCTTTCTTAGTTACCTAGTTTCTTGGCACAGAGACATCATGACTAGCACCCACAAATTAAAAAGAGAGGTTTATTTCTCTTCACAGTTTGCAGAGGTTTCAGTTCAGTCTGCTGGCTTAACGGCCAGTGGCATGGAAGAGGGACACTGCACAGAAGACACAGTGCACGGGAGCAGGAAGCGGAGAGGGATCAAGGAAGGAGAGAGAGGCTCTTCCAGGCTGCACCCCTAATAATTCCTTTCCTCAGAAGAGGCTTCACCTCCTGGCATCGCCTGCAGCTCTAAACTCATCAGCAGACCAATCACCTCCCGAAGGCTTCATCACCCAGGGCACATGGCTTCGGAGAACACCTAGATATAAACCACAAGTCATGTGTGGCGACCTTGTTACAGGACTCTGGAAACCCCACATTGTGCCCACAGAATTCAGGTGCAGTGCCTTCCCCTGATTCTTTACGTGGCCTTTGTGACCTGGAAACATGTCTCTACCTCCGGGTCTTCAGCGAGGTCTTCTGAACATCTCTTCAGCTCTCCCCACAGGAGCAGAACCTGTGCACCAGCAGTGTTCATCAGAGCAACACCATCTTTCCAGATTGATGCCGAATAAAACATCTGAAATGCTTGCTCCCTGAGGCTTGGGCAAAGCTGCTGGGGTGGATGAACTGGGGTTTCTAAACTGAACATCTGGCGCCAGCCGTTTGATGGTGTGTCGTTTCTAGATTTCAAGCCTGGTGTAGAATGTCATGTAGCCTACTTAAATACTTTTTTACTGAAAACCATGAAAACAAAGACCAAAAATGTTCTGAACATGAGGTTTTCAAGCCCTTCCAAAATGGTCTACTATGTGCAAAGAACATGACTAGAACTATGTCCTAAATTTCAGTCTTGGCTGTGGCATTTACCAAGAAGGAAAAGTCACTTTACAGGGACTGATTTCCCCATCTGAATTTCCATGACCTGCTTACCTTAAGCTTTTTTTAAGGAACAAATAAAACCAGGTGATGTCTTGAAGACTCTACTGCATGGTATTAGTGGAAGATGCTATTATTCCTTTCAATGTTTTAAATTGAACTCTACATTGTAAAGATCATAATTTTGTTAACCCCCCAAAATTCATAATGATCAGACTGAGGGGACAAAGGCCAAAATCAAGTGTGCGCCACCACTTACAGCCCAGTCAGAAATGTCAGGATTAACAAAAACTGGAGGTCAGAGCACACAATTAATAAAAAGTAACTTTGATTCAGCTTTTTAGCGATTGTCATCATGCTACCAAGCTCAGTGTATCCCTTTTAAACATCTACTACTGTCAGTTTTCTTAAGTACAGAAAATGGGAAATACCTGTAGCTGGCAATCATTTCAAAGACTATGTCACCCTTTCTAGCATCTCGTAAGTCCTTGAACATAGCTTTTGATTTCTGCTCTACAATAAGCAAGTAAGGAAAGGAAGACAGAAAGGAAAGGGGATGGGAAGCCAAAGGCAACAAGGGAAGGATGCATTTCTAACACCTAAGCTGCCAGGTGACTTAATTCAGCATAAAGTCACAAGATAGTGTTTTACAATTTTTTCTAATATAAATTCATGCCAAGAGGAAGAGGCCGCTTTCTCACTGAATCCAATCTACCAAACAAACCCTGGCTATGAGATCCCTATACCAAAAAAAGAGGAAAAATAAAGAAACGAAAAAAACAAGAATTATGTGCTGTAGAAATGTTACTCATAAAAATGAGATGCAACATTTTATGAACAGTAAGTAGATGCATTAATTTGTATTAACACAAAATAGCAGATGCAGTGCGTCGGACATATCGAAACGGAAACTATTTGGCGATGTGGTAGGACTGAAACTTGAATATCCGCTCCTCTTTTGGGGAGAAGACCTTAGAAACAAACCCTCCACCTTTTGTGGAATGTCAGTGGCTCAGTTGGTGGGCACCAAGCAAGCTTGGATTACTTGGAGCTTGGATTATCCTGAGAAAACTGGAAGGCAGACAGAGACGCGAAACCTGCCGAGAACTGCTGTAAGATCACACTTGAGGAAGATCAGTCATCATTAGTTTGCCACATGGTTCAGGGACTGTAACCAGACTTTCAGTAAGATGCACTGTTCTTTCAACGCTGTCCAAAGACTTTGGTGGAATCATTTATCTATTTAAGGATTATGCAAAATATCGAATTCCTTCCAGATATGGTAATAAAAAGGGAGATAGCAAGTCATTATTAGGTGGGAACACATTATTTTTTATATATAATTAACATGATTATAAGGAAATTGAAATTTTTCTATGTTCTTTCAGGTAGAGAAAAAACTAGTGATGTAAAATTTCATTATTTTAGGTAAAAACAGCCATCAGCATTTCCTATGAACTAGGAGGTACAACAAAGGAAATAAAAACTCAGGAAAGAATAATTACCATAGAAGAAACTATTCTCTTCCCATCCCAATGATTCTTTGTGTTATTTCACTTTACATGATTATGTGGTACATAACCACAGAGAAATCAGGAGAATTATGAGGCTTAAGAGAGAAGACACTCACAACGATAATAATTTTTCTTGGTATTTATTATTGAACAATGAGGTTAAAGTTTTCTAGGCATGTTGCTCTAAAATTTCTTAAGAATTATTCTGATATGGGGCTGAGGGTCAGTGACAGAAGGCTATTTGTATTTTTTAGGCTTAAAAAACAGAGTAGAGACCATGCGCACTTTTAGTGTTATTTAGAACTGTCCGCTTACTCAGATACCCTATGTGTAACTCTGATTTCTTAAAAAAAATACAAAGCAATCACAGCCTGTCTTTTTGTTTGCATGGACCGGCCTGAGTTATCATGGGGATGTGTTTCCTGTCTGCTGATTGCAACATAGCACCCTGGCCAAACACAACCAGAGAAGACAGGACTTTCTCATGAAGAGGAAGAGTATATGTGCAGCTCAGACCGACCTTGCTTGACTGTTTAATGCAGGAGAGTTTTAGCATAACATTGGAAGGGAATCAGAGAAGCTGGAGAAATGGGATAGATAAGAAAAGCAGCTTTCAACAAGTGAAAAAATCAATGTTAAGTGAAAACAGAAAATAATTGAAAGGAAGTTCTTAACTGCTCTAAATACACAGCTGGGATGGAGAAGTTATAATTCTTCAGGCAAACCCAGGGGAGCTGTTCAGCACCCTGATCTCCATGTGAAGGACTGTGACAGGAGACCGCGTGACATAAATGTGACCATACAGACCTAGAGATAAAGCATCCAGTGTACATTCCAGGAAAAGGAAATACCTGAATATGTGAGAGCTTACTACTGCATTGAGCACTTTATAGTCAATGCAAAGCTGTTCTATATGCTGCTAAGCTCCTGGAACACTGTTTTTAAAAATGGAGCCCCAAAAATACATTCTCAGAAATCTCAAATTTGAGTTTTGTTTTTAAATTTTTTCTTCATAGTGACATTTGAAATGCTGAAAATATCCTAAAATTGGATTACAGTGATATTTGCAGAATCCCATCAACATGATAAAACTATTTTATTGGGCACATTAAATAGCTGGAAATTATAGCAGGTAAAACATATTGTAATAAAACTGCTGGAGTTCATTTTACCAAATTTAAAGAAGAAAATAATGAAATACAAGCTTTGCGTTTTAACTCACTGTCACATTAGGATCTACTTATGAATGTGAGGTTCTGTTATATTTTAAGGAATGCCCTAGGCGGGTGGTGGTGGATCTATAGCACCTTGCTATTTGTTTTTCTTTTAAGATAAAAAATGCTAATATATGAGTTGCTTTTTCTAAAGTAAAATGTCCATATTGAAGTTAAACTGCAGTGTTGGTGCTTTCTGATAAATAAGTGGGTTTTTGGTCGCAGTTTGGTCACTTGTCTCTAAAAGGTTCGCCACCCTTTTAGGACCAAAAAGCCTTAGTTTTTGTTTCGTTTTGTTGGGGTTTTTTTAAAGAGTTATTTATCTTTTTCCTAACATACATAAATAGAGGCTAAGAAATAAAAATTACAGGTAGAGTAGGATGTAAATATTATAAGACATTGGCTTTTATTTGTCTCTACAGCAATGGGAACAATTTGGTTTACAACTAAAATTTCCTTTGCCAATACATGATATTAAAGTTACTATTGATCAGCTTCTCCATCTCTGATTGTAAGTCGTTCCCATACAGACTGTCCAGCTGAAACTCATCTACCTCTCAGTCAAGATACTATTTGCAATATCTGAAAACATCACATAAATATTAAAAGAAATCTGAATCTTACTCCATTTTAATGACAACACAAACTTATTTACATTTTTTAAGTTTTATCTGTGACTGAGAAAATTAGAAGAGACTCAAGAGAAGACTATCAAGAAAATGTGTACAAGCATGAAATTGGAGGCAATCTGGAAGGATGATCCTTTGTACAAAGCAGAATTCGTTTATTTCATAAATCGTGAAATAGTTACTGAAATCCAAGAAATACACTTTTCATGTCAAGAAATTAAAAATAAGCAAGTAGCTAAAGCCAGGGGACCAGAACCATTGAATCATAGACTGGCTGCCTGGCAGGCTGTGGAAAAGAATGCAAGTGTTGCCAACAGCTCGCCCGAGAAGATGCCAAGGGACCAGCCTGAGAACCGGGACGAAATGGAGATGGTGTGCAGTGTGTCACTTGGAGTACCCCATGGTGACTGTTCCTGCCAAATGTACAGCAGGAACGGTCACAGCAGCTTAGCTGTGTTTTAGGACCTAATAGGGGCATAAACCACAACTGCTGCTGTTGGCAGTTGACAAAGGAAACCAAATTGCATTTCTAATTTGAAAGAGAAAATGTGCACAAAGAGACCAACCAACTAGATCTCACTGGGAAAAACAGCAATGAATAGGTTCTGTGACCAAGGTAAGCCCGGCTCCATGTAGTTCACCAGATATTGAACAATTACCTTCAGAACGAATAAGAAGACACGGAAAGAGATGTGCACCATGATTTTTTTTTCCCTTTCTGTTTGAAAATAAATAATGAGACCAAGATGTGGCAGTTTGAACTCTGATGAGTTCAAACATCTATCTGTGTGCCTAAATTCAGAATTGCTGGGTTTGTCTGGTTCATGTTCTTTCTGCAGAATGGATACTTCTGAATGGTACGAGATGGTAGTTTACACAGGATATTTGGGCCTTCTCTTCTAGTTATGAAAATAATATGTAATGTCATGAAAAAGTAAGATATTTAGAACAAGAAAGACAGCATATATTTTCTGTACTTCTAAATCAAAAAAATACTTTGACCATCAGGACATTTTTATGTATGCTTTTGTAACCAAATGGAGCAAAGTCTATGGAGAGTTTTACATCACAAAAGTTTAACATCCAAATGAGAGCATGATATCTTTAAGAAATAATCAAAACCATAATTTTTAAGATGAATTTTGGAGAGGATGGAAGGAATAAAAATGATCAAGATGTGACATTGTCTTAGTTAGTTTTTATTCATTGCTGAGACAAAATACATGATGCCCAAAGTTGGGAAAAGAAAGGTTTATTTCTTACAGTTTTTGGAGGTTTCAGTCCATACTCACATGGCTCCAAGGCAGGGTGGCATGGCAGGGCCGCAGTTCATGGCGGCTGTAAACAGCAAGCGGGAACCGGCAAGAGAGAGAGACACACCTTCTTCCTGTCATTACATCACATCCTGGCTCCACCCCCTAGGAGGGTGTAGCACTAACACCATCAATCCAAGCACTTCACAATGAACCAGTCACAAATGTACAATGCAAATACATGAGGCCTGGGGGCCACCGACATAAACCATGACAGACATATATATCAATCTTCCAATTTGAATGTAATCAATATTTATCACAAACCTATACCAATAAAAAATACTATAAAATCACTAGTATTTGTGTATCTCAACAAAATTATATCTCAACAATTTTGAAAATAGTACCTTTTACAGTCACTTCAAGAAAAATGAAATACCTAGAATTAACCAAACCAATGAAAATACCTAGGATTAACCAAACTAAACCAAGTGAAAGACCACTATCAAGAAAACTACACTACTATGAAGAGGAGACAGAAGAAGATATCAGAAAATGGAAAGATGTATATGTTCCTGGATAGATAGACTCAGTATTATCAAAATGGTTATACTGCCAAAAGTGTTAGACAGAGATAATGCAGTCCCAATCAAAACACCAACAGCATTCTTTACAGATCTAGAGGAAAAAAGTTCTAAAATTCATGTGAAACCAGATGGGACTTCAAATGGCAAAAATAGTTTTGCATGATAAGAGCAAAGCACCTGGAATAGCGACACCAAACTTTAAGCTATACTATAAAGCAACAGTGATAAAAACAGCATGGTACTGAATTAAAGCCAGACATGTGATCAATAGAACAGAATTGAGGGTACAGGAACCTCCCCAGACACATTCAACTATTTGATCTTTGACAAAAGGCCCAAAAGCATAGCTTGGAGGAAAGATAGGCTAGTCAACAAGTGGTGCTAAGAAAACTGGTTATCTGTAGTAGAATGAAACAAGACCTTTATTTCTTACTATATATCAAATTAAAATCAAAATGGATCAAAGATGTAGACATTAAACTTGAAACATTAGATAAACCTTATGTAAGATAAGATAGGTAAAACACTAGAAGATGTAGGAGTAGGAAAGGAATTTTTTTTTTTTTTGTATCAGGGATCAAAATCACAACTTCGTGCTTGCCGGGCAGGCACTTATACCATGAAGCTAAACATCCAACCCAGGAAAAGATTTTCTAAACAGAATGTCAATTGTACAAGATATAACTGCAAGAATCAACAAATGAGATTATACCAGACTAAAAAGCTTCTGTACAACAAAAGAATTAATCAGTAGAATAAAGAGACAAATTACAGAATGGGAAAACACTTTTCCAGCTACTCCTCAAACAGAGGACTAATATCTAGAATGCACAAAGAATTTTTAAAACTGAAACCATTTAAATTAAATCCCCACTCAAGAAATGAGCTAGAGAAATGGACACATCACAGAGAAAGAATACAAAGGGTCAATAAATATATGAAGAAAACATTCAACATCTCTGACCATTAGAGAAATGCAAATTAAAACAACACTAAGAATCCATCTTACTCTGGGAAGAATACAATCACTGGGAATTTAGACAATGTGAAATGCTGGCACTAGCATGGGAAACATGGAAGCCTCCTGCATTGCTGTTGGAATGCAACCTATGCAACCATTATGGAAATCAGTATGGAGATTTTTCAAAGAACTGAAATTAGAAATTTCATATAACCCAGCCGTTACCCTGCTAGGTATCTTTCCCCAAGAGCTTAAGTCACCATACTACAGCAATATTCACATATCAATGTTTATAGCAGCACAATTCATAATAGCCACAACCAGGAAGCAACCTGTACACCCCTCAACTGGAAAGGCAAACTCTGATATCTACATATAACGGAATACTAGTTAGCTTTAAAGGATGACAAATTTGAGGCATTTATAGGAAAATGCATGCAGCTGGAAAATATAATATTGAGTGGAATAAATCAGACACACAACCTTAAATCCCATATGGTATCTCTCATTTGAGTGAGGCAAAGTACAAGCAAAGACAATGATGCAGGATGGATAGAAAGGGACAAGGAGACACATCTCATCTAATAGGGAGGTGGTCCAAAGGAAGGGGAAAGGGGTAAGGGAGGAGGAGGAAATGAGAGGAAGAAGGATGTGCCATTTATAGGTTCCTAATAAATCAATGTAAATATTATATGCCATAATATAAGCTAAGACAGATAATATCAACAAATGCAAAAAGGTGAAAGAGGGAACAGAGGGGGAGGGGAAGAGGGAGAGAAGGTGAAGGGGATTAGAAAAAATAAAATAAGCTGTAATACATGTAAGCACTCCTGAAGATGATTATAAACTGCATGAACTGCAAACCTGTACTAAATAAAATTAAATTAAATTTTACAAAGCTCATTACAATTTTTTAAAAATGTTTTTAAAGATTTAAAATATTTTAATGTACTTAATACATTATCATATAATGTTTTTCATGATATATTAGTTTACTTTTCTTTTTTGCATTGAATGTTCCTGAATAAGCATCATTTGAATAACTTTCTAATCTGCTGTTCTGAATTTTTCCTTCAGTTAGTTCCCTGAGTTAAATTACTAGAACAAATTATAGGATCATTCCTAAAGTAACAATTGTCAAATTATTTTTCAAGACATTTCACTAGCTTATGTCCTATTTGATAATACATAGATGCTGAATGTATACAAGGTAATTTTATTTTCTTCTATATTTCATCTGTTCATCTTTTAATAGTATAGTCTTGCAGGTTTAGACTTAGCTTATTATTGATTTATTACTATGATTTGAATCACATGTTCCATCCTGTAACAATTATTTTTAAACTCTAAAATCCATTTTAATAGTCAAAAATTCCATAAATGCATCCTATGTTTTAACGATAGTGTCAACAATTTGGTGACGACAACTCTGAATTCTTAATGTCAATTCGTCACTAAGTCTGCTATATATTTGACGGTTTTTCCTTTATACAAAGAAGTAGTATTTGTAAGTGATATTATTCTTTACACTTGGACTACATTGAAAATGTTTATTCTGTTTTCATCAAATATTTGGCTGAGTCTATGGTTATTTTTTCCGAAGCTCTGAATCACAATTCCATTATTTTCCACCATGAGGTGCAAAGAAGTCTTCAGCCAACTCAAGTTTTATGCCTTTGTAGGAAAACTGCTTGGTGAATATTTTAAGGATAAACAAACTCTTGATAATTAAACATTTACTGTTCTTATTAAACAATTATAAACTTAATATATAATATTGCAGATTTATAATATTTTGTGTGCTAAAACACTACACACTCTGAAAGTTATGTTTCTGAAGATTCAAAAATAGTATGGAAAGTGCTCTTGCTTAGAGATTAAGTGAAAAAAATCAGGATATAAAATTGTGTCTGTAAAGTCCTGTTTTTATGTAAGGTAATGGAAGTAGATAATCCACATAAATTAGGCAACCTAACATTTACCATAAATAATAAGTGTTGGTGTTTTTCATTAATTTTCTGATACTTACTGACTTGACCTACAAACCCAGTTTGCCTGTTAGTTTCAGGCAGTTTATCATATTTATTTCATGCTTTTCCAGCTTCTAGGTTGAACTTTCAAACTTTATTTTACTTTCTAAATTTTTAGTTCACTTTACAATATGCCACAGACACTTTCTACTGCTTCACCCTGAATCACACTAGATTTTGTACCATTTTACAATAGACCTATAGTTTCGGAATGGGCACACAAAGCGAGATACTCTTATGAGAGAAACCAGGAAAACGGAATTCCAAAGTAACCCCAGATGTGGCAGGAAGTGGCCCTCCCTAGTCAAGCTGTGGTGGTCCTGATTTCACATGGACCAAGGACAGGGTCTCATTATACTCATGGGAACACATGAGGGGCTCTTCTGCGGAGTCATGGGAAGGGGAGAAATAGATCCCCCCAACTTTACTCCATTCAAGTATTACAAAGGCCAGTGAATCATTTGACAACTGATTTTTTTTTCTATATTTGGTGAATTTATGTGAAGTCTGAAAAATGATTCACTAATATTCTGGTATTTGGTGCTGCATTATTTGTCATTCCTTCATTTCACTGAGGTCCCTTTTTGTGCCTCTTAGAATATTTTCATGATTATGTCAGTGAAATGATGAATGAAATCATGTAAGTCACTACTGTCCTGTCACAGTCTGAATTCTTATGATTCCTTTCTACAATAGATGAAAAAGAATCCTTGCAGGCAGGCGCTTAAGCCACTGAGCTAAATCCCCAGCCCAAGAATCCCAGAAGTTTCACAAGCCCCCATACTGCAAAGGTTTAGACAATTTAATATTAATGTAGAAAATAGTCAAGTCACTTATTTTTCCCGTTAAGTGATGCCATAACTATTGAAAGTAGAGCAGGTCGGCAAAGGAAGCTGTGAGTGGTGAACAGACCTAGTGAGCCTTGTCTGACAAACCGAGTTGTGAGGCTGATCAAAGATAACGTTCATCTTGCCAGCTCGCACCAACACCAGCACAGGCCCATCAGGAAATCACCCGGCCAGCTCATCCTACTACTTATGAGTTTGCACCCAGTAATGCTGAAGCTTGTAGAGCTTTCCAGTGATAACAAATAGCCCCCTGTAGACGTGTTAGTTCTTTCTCTTCCTGGAGCGCTTTTCTTTTGGTATCTGCTTTTTCCCTTGGATTACTGTGGTGGATTAACTAATGGGCAACTTCTAAAACCCAGTTGAACTGAATAAACATGGTTCTGTGTGTAGATCATTACCTGAAGTTCGTTACCAACAACATAAAAAGAACTGGGGGGGGGAGTGCTGTTGGTTCTCCTGGAAAAGCTTGTCACGCTGGTTTGTCTGACATGAACTCAGCTGTCCTCATCATCAGAGGAGCTTGGGACCTTGTCACTGAGGATGGCTGTGGTTCCCTTTGGGAGAGCTCCGTGCCTTGACTGTCGTTTCCTGGCTCCAGTGCAATCCCTCAGCCTGCTGGCACAGATCCTTCATCCGGCTGGCACAGACTTCCTAACTTCCACTGCTGACCTTTGGGCCTGCCCAGCACGGATCTTTGATTCAGGCTTAACGTGAGACATTGCTATGAGCTCTGGATCTTCGTCTGGACTCACGTAGGACACTGCTCTGTGGGACCCAGGCCCTCAGCAGGATGCCGTGGGTCTCCAGTGTGTGGACAGATCTCCCATACTCTTTCGTGTTTGACTCTTTGGGTGAATATTATGAAATAACCCTATAAATTTGCATCCTGTATTAAATCTTTTTCCTCATTAACCATGACTACAACAAGTACTTACTCTCCATTTTAAATATCTATCTTAATCATCTTCTGAACCCATAAGATGGAACCATACCATCTTCTTTCAAGCTCCTATCATGCCTCCTAGCTCAGGGGCCTTTTATCTACTGTCTTACTGTGCTGCTATTATTTTTCACTTATCTTTCCCTATTACAGTATGAAGGAAAAGACATAAGTATTTCATTTTATTATTTTTATTTGTACCTAAATGAGTTCTTTATTAAATATGATTCATAAAGAAGGGAGTAAATAAATGCATAGATGAATGGATGAAGTAATTAATCTCTTTGAGCCCCAGTTTTCTCACCTACAAAACAAAACTAATACAACCCATTATATTTGCTTTGATATTCAAATGTATCAACACACCAATTGCATGTTAAGTGCCTAACCCACAGGAACAGCCATTTACTACTCTTTCCTTCATTCCTCGGAAAAAAGATTTACACTCTGGCTCTTTGTCCTGTCTTTGAACCATCTACTAAATGGGGCAAAGAGTCAATCAAATGAGCCCTCTTAGCAGTGAATGTACTATGGTGACATTTGCACAGTGGTGATTCACCCAAGGTTTGTACCTGTTGATAGCTTAAAGAATAGCCTGCAGTAGTAATTAGATAAGCTGAAAAGAATGAAGGACAATAAGAAACCTAATGTTTCAATGAAGTTGTATTTTAGTTTCTTTAAATCTGTATACATGTGAGTATATTAGAGACCCTATGTTTCCCTGGTATCAGTAAGATATAAAAAGTGACTTTCATTCCTCTTGATAAAGAGCACTGTGCTTCCAAAAAAACCCAAAAGGACACTGTTCAATGCTTTACATTAAATTTTCTTTCTTACCACATTACTGTTGAAGGATAAGTAGCTTCTGCATTATTGGTAAGAATAAATAAGACTGCAATTAAATAATTATCATTAATGACTTATTCATTAATATGTTAGAATGTGGCCGATTTATCATGAAGAGAAACTAATGTAAAGTACTAGGACACTTCAATAAATAATAAAATAGGAAACTGTATACCGTGTCTCAGTTAATTACAGATATGTCTCAATCTTGGAAATCTCTGGGAAAAAACTATGCGTACCAAGAGCAGAAGTAGTTCAAAGCTAATAGGTGCATTACAAACAAAGCCCTCTCATGTCTCTTTGCATTCGAGTTTGTTTACTCATAGAAAAAGTCGATTTCCTGTGTCTGAGGAGCATAAGCTTATAAAAAAAGATGAAAAGGCTTCTATATAGCACTCCAGTAAAGGGATGCGAACAAATTAAGTGTTAACGAATCAGAAACATATGGATCATACTTCACTTCAAATAGAAATGATTTTAGAGTTAAGGGGGAAAGTACTTAGCAAAATACAATAGGTCTTTGTCAGTGGCAAAATCCAAACATTTGAGGTATCTGCAGAGTTCCTAGTTATCCTATATTTGATTGATACCTATTATTTCATTTTATAGAAGTCTCTCTGCAGCCAGATGACCTTTCAAAAGCTTAACAACATATGGTGTGACTTATAAACAAACATCCTAGAAACTCAGAGATAAAAAGAGAAACATGTATTAGTCAGTCTAGTTACCCTCAACAGAACATTCTCCCCTGCTTCTACTTTGAGGACTTAAAATGCACAGCAAAAGAGAAATGTCCACTGTCACTGTATATGACTTTTAAAAATCATCACATTTATTTATATTTTATAAATAAACTCTAGCTAAGATTCAGAACTTTCCAAATTAATTGGGTCACTGCCAATCTCTTCATTACACACGTGCTAGAATGCACAGGATGTTTGCAGTTAGCATTTTCATAAGGACTCTTAAAAGACAACTGCCCCAAGGATGACGTAGACTTGGGAAGTTCTGTCAGTGCAAAAAAGGAACTAACAGTGTATATAGAATTCACAGCATACAGTAATTACTAAACAAAACCTCCTTCAAGGTCACTGAGTCTTGTTCCAGGTTATGTTCACTAAGATATGTTCTTTATTAAAAGAATTAACATAGTTTAGTATCTGCACTTGGTATCCAAAGCATTTCAGTCTATTTGCAGATGGCATCCCCCAAGGCAAGCCTGTGAGGAGGAAATTCCACTGGAACCACACCCCCAGGGCTGGAAGTATTACAGGGAACTCACTGAAGGGTCCTCCTTTTCTTACCTTAACTCAGAGGCTCGGTTGTTCTGACTTAGGTCTCTGCTTCCACTTTCTACCATCAAGGCAACCAGCCACCGCATCCTTGAACCTGCAAGAGTAAGGGTCCTTTTCCTTGCAGGTGGTCGCCACCCTCTCATCTGCTACTTTGGATTCAGTCTAACTCTCAGTTTCTGTCTCCATGCGCTTCTACATCCCATTTTTAAATTCAAATCCATCTCCATGGCTTGGTATTTATCCACACCTACTTTCAAGTCCTCATTAAGCTTCAGAAATGCTCTCAGCCTCTACCCTTGCTACTGCCTAGGAGCTGGCTGAGGAATACCGACGTGTAAAACAACTCAGCATTGTGGGACAGCAGTGAATTGCGTAGTTAGAAAACTCCATGGATAATTTACATATTCCAAAGAAGAAACAACCTTTAACTATGGAAGACGGAACTATGCATTAAATAGAGTACATTAAACTATTTACTGCCTGGAGATAAAATATTAGAGGTTTAAAATAAATGATTTATAGAACTCAGTGCAAAGACATCCAGGATTCTTAACTGAATGAGTTACTTCATTTTATTAAAACTTTCAGTGGCTTCCTATGGTCTGTGAAAAAAAACATATCTATATAGTCACCTCCACTAGGTAATGTCTCCTTCTCAGTCTACCTTGCCTGGCTGATCTCCATGCCTCTGACCCTTGCTGAAGCTGAAACAAATGGTTCTCAGTTTCCAAATATGCTTTAGTATTCCCTGTTACTATGCCCCTACTTTTAATCTCTTTTTACAAGGAAAACATCTTAATATAATCATGCCAAACCTCCATCCCCATGTTTGCATTTTATCTGCTTGGTTACCACCTTGCCCTTCCTTCAGAACCCAGATCAAACATTTTCCCCCAGCCATGTCCACCTTCCCCAAGTGGAAATAAGCACTACTCATGAGAAAACACCAGAGCGCCACTGATACAGTCTGCAGTTTGCTGTAGACATAACAATGCTTAGATTGATCATTGAAGATGGCTTCGGTTTCTCACATTTTTTATTTTAAATTATATATGGCTTTCTCAATAAAATTTCATCAGGAAAGAACAACATATTCACTATAATAGTACATAAAATAATAACAATTTACTATAAGCAGGAGATAGGCAGTTCTTTCCCAGGGCAACATACACACTTCCATTGTATTAAAATTGTTCTAACAGAAAACAAAAATAATAATCCACTCTAATTGCATACAGTTGTTCATGCATAATACGGATACTGGACAAATAAACATTTTAGCTTTTATTCTTTCCCATTTTGCTCTTGAACAGATCTATGAATTTACACACCATTCTCCCATGATGCACTCAGGGCTCTACCCCTCCGTCTCCACCTAAAAGCCTGCTATTTTTACAAGCTTCAATAGCCCGTTTTAAAGTGGTAGTTTCTTTAAGAAAATAATTACAATGTAAATTAGTCTTCAATAAATAGTGAGGCACATTTTAGAATTAAATGCCTAGGTACTGAAGATTTGCTTCCTGATATATTTAAAACCATTATATAAGTGTAACATAGTCATTCAATCTATGTACCTAGAAATATCATTCTTTCTGTTGCTAATGAAGGTCCTACGGCACAAATTTATTAAAGGTATACGTTTGCGTGGGATAATAATTGGGTCGATAATATTAAATTCATAGGCTCATTATTTAATTGCAAGGGCAGATTATGAATACAGCTTCTAAAATGTATTTTAATGAAAAACACTACATCCTGACCTAATCATATCAACCTTATGCTATCTAATTAAGGATGCAAAAAATCATTAGAGTTGCAAAATATTAGTTCCAGCTCCATCAGGCTGCGAGCTGCCCCTTCATGAATATATATTTTTTACTCCATGATAAATAGTTAATGAGGTAAAAATGACTAAATTTGCATGTAGGCAAATTAGTTTAATAGAATGATGTCTTTTCTGACTACTGAAAGTGACCTTTGCTTTATCAAAAACTGGCTGAAAAAACTTGAAAATTATCATCTGGCTGTCTTTGTACAAGTGATAAATTACATGTATGAACAATATAAAAATTATAAATGCAATAATCCTAAATTCTCATCATACTGCAAATGTGCTCTATGCTTTTTAATTCATCAATTTAACAAAATGAAATTAAGCATATTATAAAGTGTCCATTTATGGGACAATTTTTATTCCAGGCCATGAAAATGAGAAGTATGTGCTTAATAGCTAGTGCTATGGCAAACATCTAGATCAAATTTTTAGAGCACAAGAATCCTAGACTACTTACCTGAAACACTTTTATATTAAAATGTTTATTTCATTCAGTTTGGCATTTTAGAACACAGATGATTGTTTTCAATTAAACTGGCATTATATCTTGAGACCAGTACATCAATTATTAATAGGGCAACCTTCCTTCTCCTTTGAAATAAACTAAACAAGCAAACATAACAACATAAGAAGAATAACATACAAAAAATAACCAGAAGAAGACTTCATAGTGCAAATTTTCAGGGCACGGAGAGACATGAAAAACAAGTAAAATGTCTATTCATTTTAGTTTGAGGGTGTTTGTGTAGTTCTAACAACCATAACCAGATAATAAGAAACACAGGTGCTTTCCAAATTTTCAAGTGATTTGTATAAACATCTTTATGATTTCCATTTACTGATACAGACTAAGTCTTTACTGGTCATGAAGGAACAAGTAGTCACTTATACTGATAAATGTGCTTCTATCAACAGTACAAATGCATTTAAGCCAAAAAATAAAATTCTAATGCTTTTGTTTAAGTCATTCATTTTAATTACATTTAATCAAATTGTCTTTTCTTTGATCCATTTGAAGGTACACACAGAGAAAACTGGACACAAGATCTGAAGTCACTTCAGGAATCCAGCTCTTGTCCATCATGAATTAGTTAAATCATTTTACAAAGAAAGGCATGAATGTTATATCCCAAGAATTAAATAACTTCACAATCTCTCTCAATTTTCTTTATAGCAACTAAGCGTTATATTCTTCACTCTCTCTCCTGCCTCCCCTCCATTGTTACAACAGAACTAATACATATTCAAATAATTCTGTTTTTTCTTTTTAGGTTCAACTCACACCACTGAGGTATTCAACTTTGCAACACATACAAATGTCTAAACTTCCATGTTATAAAATCTAATAATGAAAAATAATACACTCCACCTACCCTAGGCATGTGAAATTGTCTTAGAAAGGAAGTACTCTTTTCTTCATTAATTTCAACAATTCAGGACTTTTACTAATCTTCCTCTTAGTCAAGGATTTTTGAAGATGAAGAAACTAGGATGAATATACATTCAGATAAAACTCATTTTGCTTCAAATCAGGAATGGCGGTCTTGGAAATGAACATTGTCCTGAAACATTAACTGCAAAGTAAACTGAATTGAAGATGCACATACCTAGTATATTGATAATGAACTTGTAGATTTTTTTAAAAAACTAATATTTAAAGTTTCTATCAGGCAGGAAATTGAATGAGGTACATTTTATGTGAAATGAGGTACATATGTGGGTGAGACACATATAAGACGCAATTATATGGACAGATTACGTGCTGTATGTTCAATTTTCCAACCATTCAGGTACATGTTCTTTTATGTATCAACAAACACTATATTCTAGAGATTGCCAAAAATTGAAGACATGAAGACTTAGAAGTCACACTATTTCCACAAAGAGATCTCAGTCTCAAAGAGACACATGAACGGGTAATTATCAAATTGTGTGCTAACTCTAGAAAAGTCAACTGAAACAGGAAGTTTTGACAAAAAGGAAATGGTCCTCCCTGGGTTGGCCCGTAGAGAAGCCTCTTGAACTAAGCCCTAAAGAGAGGTATGGAGGGCAAAGAGGAGGGAGGCATGGGGACATGGGAAAGGTGACCACAAATGCAGGAAAGATTCGTTTCAAAACGCAATCACCCAGTTGTGCGAATGCTGGCTTTTGCTTTCTGAGTGAGGCAAAGTTATTGATGGGTTGTGGTAGAGGAAGGCAGGGTCACAGTTCCATGCTAGGAATGGCCCTGTGGAGGGAGGAAAGCATGAATTTGTAGACTATGAGGTGAGGCTGCTGACAAGCCGCTGAATATTGCAGGCCTGGATGTATGCAGTAGCTAAAGGATTAGGGAAAGAACAGTGTTAAAGGGGCAAATTCAATAGGACTAGATGGTCATATAAAGTCTAGGAAATAAGAGCAAATCTAGAAGAACTCTCTCAAGTGTTTCTGAGTCAGAGTGGATGAAATGTTGTGTCCAGAGAGTGTACAAGTGTAAGGGCCGGGATTTCCTCACACAGGTGAAACGCATGTGTTGATTAAACAATGTGCACGAAAAAGACTTTGTTTGGATAACAGTGGCTGGTTGGCATCTTTGGGCAGCCATGTGGAGACATAAAGTTAAGCTACTGGGTTATTCAGTATGGGACTCAAAAGGGAGATGTAGCCTTCAGGTACACATCCAAGAACCTTCGTCATGCAGAAGACAATTTTAAAGGTGGTTAACAAAACAGTGTGTAGTGCAGAAAGAGGAATAAATCAGGGACAAAATCTTGGAAGGCTCTGATATAGAAAAAGCTGGTGGAGGAAATGTCCTCCCCAAAAAGAAGACTGTAAGGATGATAGATGAGAAGCAGGAGCTGGATGGAGAAGGACATTGAAGGAGGATGTGAGCAAGAGCTTTCCCTTCTTCCTGCTGAGAAGCCAACAACGTCCTCCAGCAAGGAAAGCCTGTTACCAGCTTCTCACACATCCCTTACAACTCTTGTGCAGTTCTACCATACACAGATGTCCACACTATTAAATATTTCTCCCAGAAAAGCTGTGCTAAACTGCGAGAACCACCCAATTTGAGGAACCACCTCAAATAGGACTAGATGGTCATATAAAGTCTAGGAAATAAGGGAAAATCTAGAAGAACTCTCTCAAGTTTTTCTGAGTCAGAGTGGATGAAATGTTGTGTCCAGAGAGTGTACAAGTGTAAGGGCCGGGTTTGGTCCAACCACCAAAATGAGGAACCACCTTCCTCATTTTGATTAACAAAAGCAGTGTAAAGTCAAGTTGCAAGATTTTTAAGCTAGTGGCACATACAATAGTCAATAACTTCAAGAACAACATTAGAAAATGCAAGCTCTGGCTGAAATGTTAGCAGAGTGAATTTCTTTGGTACACTCAAAAAAACAATCAGCTTCAAACCACTCACCTTCCTTCTTTCACCATTGATTCCTCTCCACTGCTCAGATCTTTTCACTATGTAACTTAGCTCCTGATTGGAAATCTCCAAATCATATGGCATGAAGAACTTTGTCTCTTCACTATGGATACGTTGAAATGCATCTAATATCCAAGAGTCATTGTGAAGCCTAAAAATATAATTATCTGTTACTGTTTTTATTTTCCCCAAATCTTTATTCCTTCCTCCAAAGTCTTAATTTATATTTCTAGCAACTTCTGTTTATTTAGTTCTTTTTAATCACCAAATAACTTTGGAAAAACAGAAATGGGAAACTAATGATTAGTTTTTCATTTTATATATATATATATATATATATATATATATATATATATATAATCAACTTCTGCTTATTTAGTACATTTTTCCCATTCCTAATAAAAATGGGTAAACAGGCTTGGTAACAATGCATTGAGGAGCTTTTCACTGGAAAATACCACCCAAAATCACAAGAGAAAAAATTTTAAATAAAACTAAAATGTAATGAATTTCTGCTTCCTGTATTCTGCTGTGCTATTTTATTCGGGTAAAACTCTAAACTGACAATAGCCATCTGGATGTTTTGCAGTTACTTCTTATACATTTACTGATTCTAGTTCAAATGTCTGAGTAGCAGACTAGAAAACTGGGAAACATTTGGCCAGTAATTAGGGCTATCAGTACTTAAATTAGTTCAGATGTGAGGCATTTGTCTAAAGAAAATTTAAACTTGGATTCATTCTTCCTGTAAGACTCAGTTTTAGTGCCTCTTGGTAGAAATTTGGTTGATTCATTGATATGGCTAAGTCACACTGAGAGGAGTGCTGTAGGTATTAATTAGGTCAGTGCTTATAAAAGTTTTCTGTTAAGAACTCCTATAAACAGAGAAGATAAAATGTCTATTCTTGCAAAAATTCATTGGTATTTATTTCCATTTACTATGTTATTCTAGCCATACCTTAATTCTGCCTTTTTATATTAATTCATTAAGGTAAAAAGTTATTCTTACAGTTCACAGGTAGCGGAGAAAACATTTAAACATCCTAAAGTTGATTTTTATCCTGACTTAAGTCAAAACAATACAAGTGACAACTTCATTTAGCAACATTTTGCTTCTTTCTAAAACACTCAAATAGACTCTTTTGATATCATTCATTGTGATCTAGGCATCTTTTCACCTGTTTGCACTCATCACAATGAAAACAGGGAAAAAACTGACACATCATACAGTCGTGCATCTCCTCTATTTTTCTTTTTCTCCTGTGAACTGAGGACCCTGGGTGTGATTGGCAAACTCTCCCGCTGAGCTGGATCCCCAAAGGCACCTTCTGCTTCTGCTGTGCTTTGGGATTCTACTTCCACCATTTGACTGATTTACTAGTTGGCTCGTTAAACCAGAACTAGATTTTACCATTTTCTTATGCATGTTTAATGTAACATTCATCTTTTTCTTTTAATGGTAGGAAGATTTAATGTAGTGAAATTACTGTCAATTTGCCACCATAAACATTTTCTATATGAAGATTTTAAGGGCAGGATGATCAACAATATAATTAACTTTGAATTAATTACGAATCACAGTCCTGTTTCTGCTGGCTTCTGTTTCTTTTGCCCAGAAAATGTCTGTCTTCTTGTTATTTCTCTTCCATTTTGTGTGAAAGAATAATTATGCAAACACCCAAACATCTACAGGATGGTAAACAAATGTTTCAACAGAGAACAAAATGGCACATTGGAATATAATAAGTTGTACAAAGATTAATTATATTTTAGTTTTATTTCAAAATTTTTGTCTCTTGCCATTTTGGGTGGCATTTTCGAGGAAAAAGCTCCATGATGTGTTGTTAACAAGCCAATTTACTAACCTTTATTACTCTGTAGCAAATATTACAGCTCTATAAAGACAGTTTACACAAGGAAGTAGAAAACATGCTATGCCTATATGTATAAAAGAAAAGTAAATTAATACATTGAACAGTGATAATTATAAAATTTCTGATGATATCATTAGTAATATCCAAAAGTGAATTAATTTATTCTTTTGGGTGTCAGGATATTTTACCACTTTTTTCTTCTTTTAAGTTAAAAAACAAAACAAAAAAGGATAAAAATGCTAAAGAATTTCAAAAAATAGGAAATTACCACTAGTTAACATATTGCATGTTGTCATCTTGAAAGTCGTTGCTCAGATTATAAGATTTAGGCAAGAAAAAATGATCAATCAGATGATGAAAACACGAACTGTTTTTGGTGAACTAAGAGCAATTAGTAGTATAGTTGTTTATATGCATGTAAATATATACAAGGTGGGTAATTTTGTCATCTTTTTATATCCTTGAATCTCCAGTTTTTTGGTTCTCTTTGGAAAATTAAAAAACTCAACAAAATGTTAGCTGAACTTCTAAAAAAAGAAACAACATGAGAACATTTCTAAGGTCATCAACAAATTCTCTATTGGTAGCACTGAAGACAGAGAGCAAACAAGCATTTTCCTTGTATATGTGGCATTAGAGTCATTCAATGCAATGTTAAATTTAAACTTTTCATGATTATATTTAATTATGAACACTCATTTTCAAGTGGATCATAAATACTGAGATATATGTTCACACATTTTCTGATTACACTTTAGTTGAAGGTATTTAATCATATTACACAAAACAAAGCAAAAAGCAAGTGGACAATTTTTAACAATTACTGAATCTACAAGGATGTACACATTGACTGTACTATTAAAATTTTTGTAGGTTTAAGTGTTTTTAAATAAAAAGCTAAAAGTCTATGATATTCTATTGAAATACACATTTTGGTATGATGATGGTTGCAAACTTGGATTTTGTTTGACCATATAACTATAAGTCTGAATATTTTGTTTTTAAATTATTTCATCAAAATGTAATTAAAAAAGGAACTATACTCCACCTGTCCACTAATGCCTGAGGCATTATTGTTTATAAAACAGGTCCCATATTATGCCACAGGTCCTGAAGATCGCCAGTGAAGCAAAGTAATTTACCGAGTCCTCTGCCCCGTGTCCTACATTTGCAGCAATTCGCTGCTTGGTGAGTGGCAGAAGCTATTATGTTTGGTTCACATCTGAATGTGGGTCATTTACAGAAACCTAGTATGTGACATTTCTTTTAAAGCTAAAAAAGGACAAGTGTGAACATTTAGTTGCTGTACTTTTTTAAGGGTCACACTAAGGATGGTGTCTATAACTTTAAGCAGCTCTACATGCAAATATGTAGATGAGCAAGAAGCATCCAATGTTATGGTTCATTTCCAACTCCAGTAGGTTTGCTGGTGTGATTTTACACATTAGTAATCTATGTGCTTCTGATGTAATCAAGAAAACACTCATTTACTGATTTAACTCCTCCATTGGAATGACTCAAGGATAGCTCCGAACAGACAAAATACAAACAGTCAAACTTTTTGTTGTATGACCGACAACCATTTGCTGAATTTCATGATTATTTTCACAGTGTTGAGAACCTCGTATTCTTTACCAGAACTGGCCAACACTTTAAATGAAGCGTAAGACATCCAAGTATTGACATGTGTTAAGATAGTTTTGTTGCTTCTCTAGAAAACCCTTCTTCTTAATAGCAATTGAAATTCGCATGGCTTTTGTTTGAAATCATACTTCCTAGATGCAAACAGAAACACAGAAAGCAAAGATGAAACGGAGAATGAAGAGAAATAGAATTTTAGATACAGGAAAACAAATTCAGAACAGGAAAACGAACGCATGGTGGGAAATAATAAAAACTCCTATCCCTGCTCACGTTCAGAGAACCGAAGCTGTGCAGTAATGAGGTCAAGTTGCAGGGTCTCAAGTTTGCAAGGGGAACTCAGCTTCCATCCAGTCTTCGTTAATTTACTCATCTGGTTAACAAATCCTCATTCACACTTGCTGATTATATGCCAAGTCCTGGGAATCTGGTAGCTGGATGCACAACCAGTAGAGGTAAGAAGGGAGGGGATGGAGGACCGACCGGAAGCATGAAGCGGTAAGGCGGGCTGCACACAGCATTACAGTAACTGCAGTAACGTGGACAGGGCGGGGTCTGGGTTAGGACTACGTCAGCGATCAGGGCAGCAGTACGCGGGCTCAAGGCAAGAAGTGATGCACATAGTTCTTTTGGCTTCAAACTCACTTGGTTAGTGAGAAGAGCTCACTGAGATTACATACATATGGCAGCATATTGGATGGCAAATGTGAGAGTAAGCTGAGAGGAGACTGAGCAAATTGGACTGGGGAGGTTGCTTCACAGATAGAACTTAAGGAATAGAACACATAAAGGAACTTCTGGAATCCAGAGGTGGTGGATAGGAAGGGTTTTAGAGAAGAAAGAATTTAAGAAAAACTCTCAGATTTCTTTATTCTTCCTTTCTCCTCTCCCCTCTCCCCTTTCCTTGTGCCCATCTCCCAACTCCCCTCTCCTCTCTCTCTCTCTCCTTTCTTTCTCTTTCTCTCCTCTCTCTTTCTCTCTCTGTCTCTCTCTCTCTCTCTGGTTGATCTCTGCATACACTAGGATAGGAAATCCTGGATAGAGAATTTGAAGAAGAGCATTAGTTTATTTTCTGAATGCCAATCTTAAGGACCTTTTGGAATACAAGGGGTGATCAAAAATACCATGAATGCTTAAATTATTTAAAATTTATTATAGTAATAGATACACTGTCAAGAACAATGCCATAAGTGTGTCTGGAGCAAGGGGACACATTTTGAGTATTTCAAAGAGATTAGTGACAGTGTATCTTTTACTCTAACAAATTTTTAAATTTAAACGTTAACTACATGTTTTAAATATACTTTTATGCCTGTATAAATATACATATATATAAAGTTATCAAAACTATTTTAAAAATTCTAAATTGTTAGACTAAATTTGGGCTTGTCTTGAAAGAACTAAATATTAGAGCTAATATTTAGCATAATAAGCATAATTGTCTAAGTTATAAATTCAATATAAATATACTAAAGAATCTAATAAAAAATGTTCAGTGGGTTTAGAGTTTCAGATTTGCAAGATTAGAAAGTCATGGAGACCTGATACACAACAAAACTATCAAACAGAACACTTACAGATGTACCCCTTTGGATAGTACACAACAGATTTCATAGCTACTCCTAGGCTGCCATTAGAAACTCACAATAATATTAAATATTTATATTTGTGGAAGAAATAATTGCAACACACATTTTCTATACACTAAATGTTTCTTCGATGTTTTAAGCTTTATTTTATTACGCATATTTTAAAAGTAAAAAGAGTCAAAGAACTAAAACCACTGTCTTAGGACACACAACTGGTGATAGAGTCAAGGTCCAAGCTGGACGGAACCACCGCATGGCACTCGTGTGTTAGAAGAAAAGGGTGTGCTTTCTTGCTGTTGTTGTTGCTTACTATCTTAACCATCTCTAAGTGGACTGTTTGGTACCACATTGTTGTGTGTCACTCTCCATGACTTTTTAGTTTTGGAAATCTGAAACTCTAACTCCACCAAACACCAGTTTACATTCTTCCCTCTCTGCAGTTGTTGGTCACTACATTTTTACATTGATGCCTGTGATTTTGGGTAAACACATCAATAGAGGAGAAACAACACAAAATTAGTCTAGCATGTTTCATTTAACATAAAACATTCTCAGTGTTTATTGATAGTGTAGCATATAAGAGGATTTCCTTCCTTTTTAAGTCTATATAATATTCCATTGTATGTATGCACCACCATCCCTTTATCCACTCATCTGCTAATTAGACAGTAGTGTTGCTCAAACCTCTTGAATAGTGTGACTACTGCTGTGATGAAAGTGGTTGTACAAAACTCTTAGATATCCTGCTTTTTATTCTTTAAGATAAAATCCAGCAGTAGTATTGCTAGATGATGCAGTAGTTACATTTGTAAATGTCTGAGGAATTTCCATCTTGTTTTATATAACTGTTGCACTATTTTCTATTCCCATCAATAGTTCACAAGAGCCCCAACTTCTCTGCACCTTTCCCAACATTTCCCACTTTCTGTTCTTCCAATAGTGATAATCCTATCAGGCATGAAGCGATAACTCATTGTGGCCTTATTTTGCATTTCCCTATAACTAATGATGTTGAACATCTTCTCACAAGTTATTGGCTATGTTGCTATCTTTCCTAGGGAAATGTCTCTTAAAATCCTTGGCTAATTTTTAGTAGGGTGATTTGTTTATTTGTTATTGTTGAGTTGAAGAAATCTCTTATATATTTTGGATATTAACCCTTCCCACATAAAAGATTTTCAATGATTTTCTCCCATTCGGTAAGTTGCTCTTTAACTCTATGGATTGTTCCTTCAGTGAGTACATAGTATCTGCAACTCCATTGTGGTACCATTTGTCTATTTTGCATTTTGTTACCTGTGCTTCCAGTGTCATACACAAGAACTCGATGGCAGGAACAATGTCGTGAAGTGTGGAAGCCCTCCAGGTATCTCCATAGGCCAATTCATAGGACAATTCATATGACAGAAAATTTTTGAATTAATTCTTAGAAATTCTGAGATTACTGTCACATAGTAATATTATATGCTGGTTAAGTTAGGGTTCTACTATTTTAATGGCCAGCTTAAGGGACTGGCTATTCCAGCTCATCCTGACTGATATTCCTCTGAGGACACTAACTGATTAGGTTATGTTAAACCCATTTTAGGGTCTGTTTTAGGAAAACCCAAATCATATAGAGGAAGTAAACCATAACAGAAGCAACCCTGTCTCAAACTGAACTCATCTATAAGGCCCATGCCACTGGGAAAGCATGGTACTGGGAAGAGGTCTGGGGGTCATAATCAATGTCAATGGGAAAGAAAGCTGCTGCTTAAGCGCTGAAGTCACACTGTGACACAGGCACCTTCTGTCATTTTACAGTTACAGAATTACAGCTCCTGTGGAAGTGTGATCAAGATCACTAGGAAGCCATCTGCAATTCTGAGCATCTAACCTTGCTTCATATTAACCTACTTAACAGACCATTAGAGAGAAGAGACTCCTTGGGCAGAAGGCAGAGAATCGGGGCTAGGGGGAGTAGAATCAAGATCTGGAATTATCAAGTTAATGCACAGAGAAGAAGGCAGAGAATCTGCATCTGTGACAGGGCTGTCATGTCCCTATGTGATTTAGATTTTGACATGTGTCCTAACTAAATGTTCTGCATTTCCCCTACTATAAGCAGTGTTCTGGTACTTTTAACTTTCCTGTCCACATTTTATTGTATTCTCTTAAAGTTGGTCATTGCCTAAAATGTCAAACTAGCAATCTGTGCAGCTCACTTTGATAAGTCAAATTAATAGGCTACATGAAAGCTGTGTGTGTATCTTTTTGCATTTCATTATGTTCTGCCTGGAAGTTCAGAATGAAAAATTCTTGGGAACAAAAAGTGTTATTTGAAAATGTAGACTGTCAATAATATTTACTTCAAAGATGTATCTTCACCATAAAAGAAAATATGCTGTTTTATTTATCTGTATTAATTCAGCAGGTCTTTGTTGTGTTTCATTGTATTCTAGGCATAATTTTTTTAGTACAGAGGTGAAATAAGAGAAAAAAATCAAATCAAAACAAAACAAGGCAACCTTGTTGAGGGTCCTCTGTGGGAAAATGTCATGTTCGTGTGCTACAGAATTTCTTTTGCATTCTAGCTTGGCCACTTACGTGCCATTCAAACACAAGGTACAGGGTACCGTGCACAGGCACTCTTCCTCACTTCGTGGTAGTTGTTTGGTTTATTTGTTATTCAATTGTTTGATTTATAAAGCTGGTGAAAAATCTTCAGGCAGATTTAGAGATAATATGAAACATACACAGAAGTGGAGAGAGGCACCGGTCTGCCAAGATTATACAACTGGATGCAAGTACTTACTTGAAAGTAGGAAAGGAAACTTCCCAACCTAAAACAACCTCAAGGTAAGGATTTGGAAGGTGCCAACCAGTCAGTCTGAACTTTGTCTCTTCATCGAGATACACAAACCTTCATGACGTCTGTTTCACAGAACTCACACACCCTGTGTCCTACATGGTGCGGAGGAAACACCAAGTTCCCAAAGATTGCTTCTAGTTTTTTAAAACCTAGGGGTATTAGAAGTAGGCTCATTTTTAAAAAAAACCAATGCACCCAATGAATAACTAATTATCATAATCATAACTGACCAGTTTTTATTTTGTCTTTATAAGAAATAAAAACCACATGATGAAGAATGTTTGGTTTGTCTTTCCCTGACTCTTGCAGCTATAGCTAGATGGAGTTGAAGTGCAAACAGAGCTCTTTATCCAATGAAGAAAAAGGTTAACGCACACAGCCAGGCTCATTGGCCCATACCAGATAGCTTAGGATCTGAGCGGTACAGGGGGAGACACCCAGCATTCATGGCCTCACTGCAGTGAACCATTTTGATTACAAACCTTCCTTTTTCCAGAAATGACACAGCAGAACATAAAACTTTAAAATACCTTTATCTCTATTCCTAGGTAAGTACAGCGTCACATGTACATCCCATACTGCCGTTCCTGCACGGAATAATAATAACCCCGATGATAATTTCAATGGATAAAAATTATTCAGCTCTATATTACAAAAATTTTAGAATTTTTTCCTCAATATGGTATGCAATGCTTTCCCCCTCACTAAGGAATACTGTAAAAAGGACTGATTCAGAAAGTACAAAATCTTGGGTTATCTCATACATATTCTCTTAACAGTAAATATGCTCATAATGTTTGCATCAAAACCGGGCTTTAAATTATTTTAATCTGAATTAATTTTCCTGAGCAATAAAGGACAGCAACTAAAACTTATAAAGCTATTAGGAACTATTAAATCAATGATTAAGAAGACCTAAAGCACCCCCAAAACTAATTAGGTTGAGTACCAGTCTTTAAATTGGTGTACAGCTTCCAGGAATGTAAAAGCCTAAACAAATCTGACATTTCAATTGTAATTTCTCATTCTCTGTGTATTATAAAAAATGCGTAAGCAGCCTGTAGAGCTTTGGTAGTATTCAGATAAAGGATTTATAATTAAACCCTCATTATGGTACCGGGAACGCTGCGAGGCTAAACACTGCTCACAGCTTCTCCCTATGCCAATACTTACAAGTGGCCATTAGTGAAAGTTTGATAAAAGGTAAATTTTGTAAAAGAAGTGCTAGAAGAAAGAGGCTTACTCTGTCCATCACACTGGAAAAAAGAATGGTGAATTTTAATTACTTAATGTAAAACTCAATATGCTAAAATGGCAAATAACTAATGTCCAGAAATGATATAAATGTAAACAATAGAGCAGTGAAATAAAAGATAAAGTGATGCCCCTTTTAGATCTTGACACCATCCACATCAAAAGACTTCTGCATGGCTTATGATAGAGTTTATTCCAAAAAAAAAGCTTTATAAAAATACAAGAACATAACTGTAAAATTTTCAAATGATGTAGAATTTTTAAATTTCTGAATTATTTAAATAGCGATAAAGAGTTTGCCTAGTGTGAATTTTAAATATCTTTTATTTTGATTAGTGCATGTACACAATACTTACACATGTACACATGGTATGGTACACGTGTACCATAACACATTTTGATTCCTTTTTCACTTTCCCTTCTCTCTCCCCACCCCGTGCAAATAAAAGGATCTTACTCCTTTTATTTGCATGTATTTGCAATGCACAACGTTTCCATGCCTTTTATGTAGCTGTTCTATGTGTGATACATCTTAATTTCTTTTTCCATCTCTGTCCCTCCATTCTTTTCCCCCACTTCTCCTCTCTAAATACCCTTCCCCGTTAGAAAAAAAACTCCCTTCTTGCTTTTCTATATCTTTTGTTTCTCTTTCATTTATACTTTGAATTTCTTATATATGAGAAAGCATGCAGTATTTAATCTTGTGTGTCTGATTTGCTTCATTTAACAATATGGTCTCAAAGTTCCTCTATTTTCCTGTGTTTTGAGTTCCTCTTTCTTTATAGCAGAGTAGTATTCCAAGCAAAATGAACAAAGAAGAAATTGCAAATGGCAAATCAATGCTGAAGAAATGTTCAACACCACTGGCCATTTGAGAAATGCAAATTGAAACATTACCAAGATTCCATTTTAACCCAGAGAGAATGGCCATTATCAGGAGATCAAATAATAACAAATGCCAAGGGTAAATATGTTTATTTTTTTAAAACAAAAGATAAGCTTAAAAGATAATTTAGAAAGTGAAGAAAACATCTGTTAAAACTATAACAAAAGGGTTAATTCTGTCAATATATAAAATTCATATAAAACTGAGCAAAATAATTTGAAAAATCTGTAAAACAGGACACTTGAAAGGCAGTTCTATAAAAACAGAACTATGAGTAACAAGCATTTTAAGAATGTTTAATAAACAAAGGAATGCACATTTAGAAAAAGGATGAGATTCCATTTCTGGAGATTACAAAAGGGTAACAAGTGATGTGACTATGGATTTATGAGTCCTCATCTGATGTTACAGTAGTATAAATTCATACAACAACCCTAGGGAGAATTTTTCGATGGTTATCAATGTCTTAGGAACTTCATAATTTCTCAACATGCTCTATGTTATTCTCAAAACAATAATTTAAACATGGAAAGATCATGTGCCTTAAACTTGTTATCAGAATTATTTATAAATTGCACAAAAATCTGAAACAGATTCTTATCCAGCAATAAATATTTAAATATTTTATATTGCTTATGTAGTTTAAACTTGTATAGTATATGTTCAACAAATCGGTGAACAATACAAAATGTTTATCATATAAAATTAAATTGAAAGTCAGGATATGAAGTTGTACTCATGGTTTTTAATTTAATTGAGTTGTACTCAATGTTTTTAATTTCAACATTAACAAACACAATGACATGGGAAAGACTAAAATACATTCATCAGAAGATTAATAATGCTTTGTTAGATGGTGAGATTTTTGATCCTTTAAATTTACCTTTTGATTCTTAAGTTTCAATTTTTGCTTGAGCATGACACATTCTTTCTAGAATCTAAAGAAAACTCATTAAAATATTAATTCTATTAAAAAAAAGGTATAACTTCAAATCCATACAATTATACCCAAATCAAGAGCTTCCTCCCATGGAGACAAGGAACTGATGTCTCTATGAACTCTTCGCTCAGAACCATCAGTGAGCTTCCTGGTAGAAACCCATCAGCAAGCAATGACTGGGGATCCTGGAGGAAAGAGGGCCAATCAGCCAACCTAGACAGGGTAGGAGCTTGAATTTGCACGGCCAGTTCCCCCTTGGAGCCTCTGGTGCAGAGAGCTAAATGAAAATCTCTCTTTATAGCCAGCAAAATATACTTGACTGCTGTGTTCCCAGAAGGTCAGCTGTGTCATCACTATGTGTCAACATAGAGTTAGGATTGTTGCTTTAACATTTTGACTGAGGATGCTAATCAAAATCAATCAATGTGCAGAAATTGGCACGTACTTTTTATAAAGGTAAATTCTTATGGCTTCCATGTCTCTCTACCACCATTGCGAACGCCACTGCACTGGCTGTGGCCAGCACTTCCCTCACAGAAGAACTGTCCTCTCCACATTATACCTTCTCAGAGAAAGACAGTTCACAAATAGCATTAGTGAGAGATTTTCCAGCTGAGACACTGGAATGAGTTTATTTACTCATAGAAAACAGAGATATTTTCCCTGTGGGAGATTACTATAACTCTGTCACACACAAAAAAATTCTTAACAGTATTTGCTTCTAAAATTCAAGCAAAACTTTACTTGGGATAACAAAGCATTCTTTGCTCTAATGGCCCACGTTAAGGATGCTGAACAAGTGCATAAAACTTGACGATTTTTCCTGAATTTTCCAAGTTAACACTTTATAATTTCCAGACACTCCAAGTCTTTGCTTCTATCATTTTTAATCTCCTCAGTTTCCTTTTCCCCATCAACATTTCCTTGTTGTACTATTTTCCTGTTTTATTCTTAAAGACATATTCTTTCCTTTAGGTAACTAAAGAACAAATCCTAATTATTTGATGTCTAAACTCTATCCTTAATGTTTCGCACTTTGCAAGGACTTTATGTATCAAGAAATGATTTAAGTGAGAAGATATGTCTTGATATGGGGATAAATGACATGTTACCTTATCTGGTAATTCTTACAGAAGTCTAATCTATATGATGTACTGTTTTATTTAACTGTGACACTAGCCATTTGTAATAATAAAGTGATAATTCATGTAAGCCCCATTAAATCTACTCATATGTATTATTTTTACCATGTTACCCAAGAAAATGCCTAAAATCTAGCAAATGAACAACCTTGCCTAGGGCCAGGTTCACTCCAAGTGAGTGGTCAAATGAAAACTGAATGATCAGAGGAGACTTTTTCCCTTCCCCAGGAAAGTAAGTGCCCTGGAAAGATGACACAGAGCATTTATGACATGTCAAAATATAAACCAAGCCTGGGCCTACACAACACACATGCCCTGGAGAATCAGGCAATTTTACTACAACAATGTTGGTGACCTAAGGGGGCGCATCCAAAAATGTTCAGTCTACTGGAGAAGTGAGTTCACCTCCTCTGATCATAATGGGTATGATATGTTGGCTCCCTCTGCACCCTGCTACAAACATGCAAGCATCTGTCTTCACCCCTGCCTCTTTCCCTGCACAGCAACAGAGGAGCTCTTTTTCCAAAGTGCAAGGTACAGTAGTCTCAACATCTATTCCACTTTATGTCTTCAGAGACCTCATCCAGCCAATTACCCCTCTTTGCTTAAGTATTTTCCACAATTCCTTGCCATGTAGAATTTTCATCTCTGTATAGAAATCAATGCCGTGCCCTTAGTTAAAGGCATTCTTTTTAAGATATCTTTTTCTAACCACTTTCCATTTATATCTTAGCCATATGAAAAAAGAAAGGCAGTAAATCCTGACCCTTTGTTTTCATTCTGTGCTCAGTTAGCCCATTGCAAATTAGCCGCTCTGCTGCAGAGCAACAAAACTCAAGTCTTCAGACATAAATCCAGAGTCTACATTGATTTCTCTGAGCTCTACACTCATCTATTCAACTTCTTATGACATATTTTCCCTTGGCAACATCAAAGATATCTCAAGATCAATCTGAATGAAAATTTAACTCATCATCTATCTCCTGTAAACATTTACTATCTGATTACTGCCTGAGAGAGATGGCCACCCTCCTCAACTGTAAAACCTGAGGTTACACTCAATTTAATCCTCTCCTTCACCTCGAACTTTTAACAACCCCATAAGCTCTGCTCTGCTTTTTAACTAATTCTTAAGTGTACCCCAACTTTCTATTTCCAGTGTCATTCTCTTTACTGTGTGCTCATGACTGATCTTGTTTAAACTATTGAACTATCTTTGTAGCTAGATTTTCCTGTTTTCAACTCTATCCTTTCAAATCTATCTTCCTTTCTAATTGGCAAAATGATTTCCTAAATTAAAGTTATTTAAATTTGTTCAGAGTTTTTACAATTCAAATCTAAGCTTTCTAGCATAATAAGAAAGTATTTTATCATCAGTCCTTGATGATATATCGTTTAGTCAGTTGCCATCTTTCCATAACCTGAATTCCAACCATATCAAAATATTTTAGATTTTTTAAATGCTATATATCCTGTTTCCTCAAGACTGTCCTTATACATCCTTTCCTTTTGCCTGCAAACATGCTAGCTTCTGTTTTTCTTCTAGCTAAATTATATTAAAGCTTCAAAGCTTACCCAAGTGTTAGATTTCTGCTGAAGTCTTTGGCTACTGTTCCCAAAACTCCTCCAGCTCTATGCTGAGTATCTTTTCTCTGTGCTCCCAGGGCACCCTGTATAATTGCTTCCTCGAACTTTTAAAGCATTGGGGCAAGAACACTTAACATGAGATCTAGTCTCTTAACTTTTAAGTGCACAGTGCAATATTGTTAACCCTAAGCATAGTATTGTATAATAGATTTCTACAAATCAGTCAGCATTACTGAAACTTTATACCTGTTGGATGACAATTCTTTGTTTATCCTTTCTTCAATACTGGAAAACACCATTTTACCTTTTTTTTTAGTTTTAATATTTTCAGTATCTCTTCTAAGTGAAATACGTAGTAGTTGTATTTCTGTAACTAGCATATTTCACTCAGTACAATGTCCTCGAGATTCACAATGCTGCATGCTGATAGCAGGATTTCTTCCTCTTAATGGCTGAATAATATTCTATGGTACATATTTATCTAATTATCCACTCACTTACTGATGAATTTATCTTGCTTTCCATCTTGGCTATTGTGAATATTGCTGCAATGTATATGGAAAGGCTAACAGTGCCTCAAAATCCTGATTTTAATTCTTTTGGCTAAGTACCTAGAAGCAGGATTATAGTGCTATATGACAAAGCTTCGTTAATTAAAACAGCACAGTACAAACATAAATCTATATATGGACAAATGCAACAGAATGAAAGTTTCAGAAATGACTCTATGCATGGTACACTCAGCTTATTTTCAACAGGGAAACCAAGAATCCACATCAGGAAAGGGATTTCAACAAACAATATCAGGAGAACTGAATATCCACATGCAAAAGAATGAAACTGGGCCCTTATCTTACACTAGAGCCAAAAGGTATTAAGCACTGAAACCGAGACCTACAACCATGCAACGCCTAAAGAAAACGGGGGGAGAAACTTCATGACAATAGTCCTGCAGTGATTTCATGGATATGACCAAAGGCGCAGGCACACAAAGCAAAAAGAAGTGAGCGGGACCTTCTCATTGAGCTGAAAAACTTCTACACAGTAAAAGAGACAATCAGCAGGCGAGCTGCATTGGTTGCACTTTTTACTGCTTTGTATTTGTTGATTTCCTTGTTTTTCTTCATACACACACATGCACACACACACACACACACACACACACATGTCCTCACAAATGTAGGCGCATTATTTGCTGAACTGAGACTGGCGAAACAAGCTTGTGATAATCAAGATCAAAGCTGTAGGATGATTCTTACACTGTAGATTTTGGCAGCAGGTAGGAATTGTGGGAAGAAGGTAAATTGGAAGGAGGAGAAAAAGACAATTGCAGGCATCCTTCCCAGAAAATTGCCCAGAATGTCCTTGGATATCAAAGGATTACTCTTTGATTCTTGTTTGCCCCTTGTCTGGACAAGTTTAAAGATTCACAACAAAATTGGCTCTGTTTGCTATGGGGAAATATTTTTACAAAAGTCAAGCAGTTTCTTGGTGGGTTTACATAGCATGTGTTATACCCAACCATGGAAATTTTTACCTTAGTGATGTAAAGATGGTTCTAACTTCTATTCTTCAAGCACATTCTCACAGCTCAGGTGTATAACAAGACTGGAAGCTGAACAAACTGAAGAACAAAAATAATGGTAGCGCCTTACCTGAGACAATACATATAAAAAATCAAGGAAGAAATGACGAACAGGAAGAGGTAAAGTAACACGGTGATCATCACACCAAGAATTCCTGATTGTTGTGTTCTTACAAACATCCAGTAAAGTTTTGCTGCATCAGCTGTAGGAGCCTCCTCATTATGGACAAGCCGCTGACAAAGGAAAACACAGATTAAGAGAATAAGAGTGGAAACACAGATTACCAAATTAGGCTAGAGACATAAAGACTGTGTGATACTATAATGTTTTAAAATTAAATATACTAAGTACCAAAACTTGCCAGATCTTCTGCTCCAGAAAGAGATGGAGGGGAGGGCTGGGCTTTGTATGCTTAGTTTACTATTTTTTTCTTTTATTTTTCTCTTTAAGTCTTTAAATACATATACTCAACCCACCATTCATGAAGGTAAGGCCATGTTTTATCTATACTATTTGTATTATCAACTTTTGAATTTGATGAACATAAGATATGAAGAAATTAAATACAATGGTAGAAAGATGCCCTTATGTCTCAAGCAGATTTGATAGAATTTAATTTGTGCTATGCGGAAAAGAGATGGTTTATTTTAGAAACTTATAAAAAAAGTTATCAGGCTATTTAATGTGAGCTCGGAAACCAAAGTTTACATTAGGTTAATTTAAAAATAAGCTTTTGTTTTAGATGAGGAAAACATTGTATATTGGATTATAAAGAAACAAATGGAAGTAAGTGACTTTTCAAAAAATAAATATAAATTGCTAAGGACCTGCAGTATCAGCATATGACCTTATCGGGCTTTGACATTTATAAAACAAGAACATTCTTTAATTATAACATCAAGTGGAAGTGATATGTAATGAAAGTATGAAGTATTTTTTCTCCAAGACAAGAGAACAGAAGGAATATCTTTAGTTTCTAAGCTGACAATTATATAAATATAGTTTAAGAAACTTTTAAATTAGCTAATCCAAATCATATATGTATAGAAAAAAACAGAAACCTAGACAGGTTAATTTATATTTCCTTCACACTAAAATATATAGTCATTGGGCAATGACCAGGGTTCATATGCTTCAGTTCTCAACTACTGCATCTTTGTCTGCCACACCAAAGTTTTATTTTTATACTCTGCGTTTGTTAACCAGTCTTCCAGGCAATGCGGGACCCACTGCGAGGACTCCAAGTAACAGACTGGTAAATGTTCTCGTGTATTCCTCTCTTTCCAGATCTTAGTTTTTATTATTCCTTGAGGATAAAGAAATAGACACAGACTCATTGGTGGGTCAACAACAAAAACGATGTGTTTTGATGCCAATAACATGATTGATATGGATCACATCGACAACATCCCCATTGTCCTGGTAGATTCAGAGGCAGGGCTTTTGGAAAGCAGTGGGATCATGTGGCCTCAATAATCATCAATGGAGCTAAATGTGCCATTAGGAGATGGGGCCGAGTGGGAAGAGGTGGGAACTCTGGGTCACCTGGAAGGGTTGGTCTCTCTCTTTGGCTCTTCCCTTCTCTCTCTGCTTTGTGGTGACCAGGAGATGAGCAGTTTTCCTCTGCCCAGCCCCTTCCACAGAGATGGTTGTCGAGGAGCCAGCTGACTCTGGACTGAAACCGTGAGCCAAAATAAACCCCTCCACTCTTAACTTGTGGATGCTGGGTATTTTGTCCCAACAAAATAATGAGATAATGATCTATCCCAAAGATACAGATTGCTCATTTGATCGACCTATATTGAACTCCTACTTGCTTTATTCTCAGAAGATACAAGATGGAATAAAGTTAGATGAAAGCATCACTGCCTTTTTGGAGTTTAAGTCTCAGTGTGGGGGGAAAGAATGATAAGTAAGCATGTGAGTGAGACTAAGAATAAATAACATAAGTTCTATCAATGATCTGAGGAAAATAAAGAAAAGGACGTATAATAGGTATGTGAGCCTGCTCTCTATCAATGTGACAAAACACCTGAGAAAAACAGCTTATAAGCGAATGGGTTTATGCTGGCTCAGTTTCAGGGGCTCAGTCTCTGATCAGTTGCCTCCCTTGTCTTCTGTCTCTACTAAGGTGGTGCTATGTTACTGTGCTATATCACTGTGTGTTTATAGCTCTGATTTCCTAACTTGATCTTAAACCCTTCCCTGAACCATTCAGGCAGAGGCTCTTGCAGCTTGCACCAGCCATAGAACATGGCCTTATGGGGTTGTGGAGTCACGGCCTTGGGGGTCTGTCTGGCTTCTTGCACTTTCTGCTCTGGCACTTTTCCCCTGCTCTGCTTCTGCTGCCTTGAACAGAGCAGCTTTGCCCTGCTGTGCACATCTGATATGAAGTCTCTGCTTTGGAGCCAACCAATCAGATTAAACCTCTCTTCCTTAAAGCTGTAGGTGTGGGGTGCTGTATCTCAGCAAGGAGAAAGTGACTAAAACAGCAAACTTCATGAAGCAGCAGAATACCCTGCTAATCCTCCCCCAGAGTCTCTTGTGCAGGCCTGCAATTTTGTATTTGTCCATTCTCAAGTGATATCACTTCTGTTGGTTCAGGGACCAAGCTTTGAGAACCTCTGCTTTAGATCAGTACTTCCCAAACTTCAGTGTGCTCTCAAATCACCGGGTGAAAATATTGAAGTGCATATTTAATTCCATCCAGGGGCATGTCCAAGTACATGTCTATAGGTTCCCAGGGAATTCTGATGCTTCTCATCTGTGGATTCCACATAGTTTTAAAGATCTTTTTGCAAGACACTGGAAGTAGATATCATCTGCAATAAAGTGTGATGGATTCTAACTAGAAAACTGATAACTTCGGAGACTTAGAAGAAACATTTAGCTTTTCTTTCCAAGTACAAAGAAACATTGGTGCTATATTCATCTTTTAGAATCCAAGTCAGTTTCATCAAGTTACAGACCTCGAACTGGTTCTAAGATGGCTATGCTGGAGGCTACTTTCCTGAAGATTACATCTGAGGCCCCAGTGTAAATTAAGCCTGCTCATTTTGTCATTCGCCTTGGATACAGTGGACGGGTTGGCCATTAATCTGCCTAAGGACATAAGGAGTAAGGAACGCCATCCTATGCAGACGTTCCTTCTGAGAAACGCCTGATGTCGTAAAGGACAGCTGCTCATCTCTCCCAAGAGGCTTCCCATATGGCCGGGAGCAGGCTCGGTCCCAGCACCACACCTACTCAATATGCATGCCAGGCCTCTGGGAGGAATTGGGAGATGCCAGGGGATCTGGTTCTCTTCCAATGCAGATGGAATCTTCTGCTCTCTACATCTTCTGCTCAACAAACCTTGACAGCACCGTCTCCTCCATGCTGGTCCGTAAGCTGAAGGAGGTAAGAATGTGGACACAGTCTAGCTGGCTCTCCCTCGATACACACAGAATCAGAAGGAATCTCAACAGAAGGGTGGGAAAAACTTTGAGATGACTCCACAGGTTCCCTCTTCTGCAGTATCATCAAGGTGATCAGCGATTCTGAGGCTAAAGAAAGTGGTTACTAGCCATGCTGTGCATGTGAAAAGAACTCTGCCTGTCAAGTACTCTGGAACTCTGCTTTGCATATGGCTCCGCCTCCAGTCCCAGCAGCAGTACTAGGAGCTGGATACTTTGGTAGGCGCTTTGTGGACTGCTTTAAGGTCCCTTTAATAACATTAAATGATCTACATGAAGAGAAGTGATAGTTGCACATGCAGGCAAGGTTGAGGTTGTCTAGCAGAAGTCATTTTCATTCAGAAATAAGCAGTCCAGATTTGCATATGAAACCTAAAAAGACACCAGTGGAGTCAGGGCTTCAAAGACACCCATTTGGTGAAGAGCAGCCCAGGAACACACAGCAAGGGAAAGCCCAGCCCAGTAAACAGCAAAGGGGAAAGACAGCCTTTATGGTAAAATATCTAACACTTGTTACCCAAGATGTGGCCCAGGGAGCTAAAACCATTGCTACAGGAATGCAGAGTCTCAGGTCCCACTGGCTGAACCAGAATGAGCCAGTGAAATCCCAGGGAATTTGTGAGCACGTTAAAGCAATACACTGACCCAGTCTTTGAAGGCCAACCTCAGAATTAAGAAATCTGCATCTTATTCTTAGGCAAAGATTGAGTTTACTATAGGGCCTTGGGCAGATAATAGAATTCTCTGTGACTGGCTGCTTCCTTTCAGTTGTAAAGTGAGAACAGTAAGTATATGATAGAATAAATTACGAGATGCTTCAAAAATACAAAGCACTTTCCAATATTAGAATTCTCATCACCATCATTTTATACATCATTGTGTATTTTACCACATCACTTACAATCATGAAACCCTAACATTATCGTAGGTAAAAGTATACTACGCTTGTCATTTCACAATCATCACAAATGTCAAAGTCAACATCTGTGAAATGATTTTTGAAATGTATTATTTAGAAATGTTCTAAAAATTTTATCTTCTTAAGTATATCTTTTACATCATAAAGCAGATAAATAACCTAACCGATTTACGAAACTATTGTACTATTACATTTATGGGAAGTTTGCCTATGAAAACCTTTACTATTAAAAAAGGTAACAAAAATTTATATTGCTCCTTGGTAAGTAGTTTTTAAAAAGATGCAGCAATTTGGATGTAATCTCTGATATGATTTTCTACTTGCTTTGCCAGTGTTTATTTATGATAGTTAAAATTGTACTTAAAAAGGCTAGGGATATAGCTGAGTGGCACAGTGCCTGCCTGGCAAGCATGAGGCCCTGAGTTCAATTCCTGCTACCAAAAAAAATTGCATTTACATTTATTATATTAGACATCCATGATATTTTATGAAGACAATAATTTCAATTTAAGATTAAATATTGAATGTTCATCATTATTGAAGCTTCCTATGTCAATAAAGTCATGCACTGAAGCTAAAGTCTGTGTCAAGGACTCATATCCTGATTATTTTGTTTGACTTACCCCAAGGAAAGTATCCACTATAAACACCGCCAGTGGGTCTAGAACTGTCCATAGACCCATGGCAATGATTAACTTTGACAGGACATCAGGGCAGGAGGCAAACAGCAGCTGACAACCCCATCTGATCAGAACCAAAAGGAACAGGACTGCGTGCAGCATTAAAGGCCCCGCCACAATCACGGCCAGTTCTTCTGCGACATTAAGTGAAGATGTTGGGTAGCAAAGCTCAGCCGTATAGGGGTAAAAATGGAACCTGAGGAAACGAGGTATGAGTCACGTACTTGCAAACAAGCAGAGTTAAAATGCCAAGTCTGCAAAACTATTCAAAGAACTGTGCGTTTTTTTTAAACCATAGAAAATTTAACACTTAAGAAAACTTGATCCAAGAACTTAAAAGAAAAAAATAAAATGACATGAAATTAAATGTTAGATGTCTTCATCCTTTCCAGACCTTTCATTAATACCTGGACAATTCACAATCAAAGGAAAGGCAAATCCAACCATGTTCATCGATCTTGTAAAAGGACATGGAAATTATCTCAGCACAGGAAGTATGTCAGATTGAGCTGGGAAACAGAGCAATCCGTGGACAGAAAGCTTGCCGTTCACAGTACATATCTGTAGGCTATTTCAAAAGCAAAGTGTAATGGTAAGCTTCCTAATAGCAGTGAAACATAGACGTCCTTTAAATCTAATAATTCTTCAGGGTTTAATGTAACTGATTAACTTTACCTTTGACTCTTCTCTAGGTAGATTTCCAAATACACATATAACACCAGCATCGCTGGCAACCAACACTTCACCCTCCTTAGACCAAGCAGCCTGATCCAGGATTTTACACAAACTTTTGTGCAAAATAAGACTTCAGGCCACAGAATTTTCTCTTCCCTGAGTTTCAGCCCGTGGAAAGTTATTTCATAATTTTGTTTATCAGTGGCCTACTAAAGAGGTTATATTCCTTCACTTTGATTTGTTAGTAAGGGTTTTGTTTGTTTTTGCCGTACTAAGGATTGAATCCAGGGCCTTCACACAAAGCTACAGTCCCGTATTTTTTTTAAAAAGTATTTTTATTTTAAGACAATTTTGGCAAGTTGCTAAATGGCCCAGGTGGGGCTTGAACTTGGTATTTTTCTGCCTCAGCATTCCAGAGAGCTGGATTACAGGTACATACCGCCACATGTCTCTGAAGTGCATGCTTTTGTTCATAGCTGTTGTGAATATCAAAGCATATTTCTTAGCACAGTACCCAGCACAGAGGGAGAACAAAAGAAATGCTCATGGTTGGTATTGTTATTACTGTAGGTCACAATTAGAATGTGACACAGTTAGGTTACTGCACGATTCACAACTGGGAACCAAGACAGCAACCAGAAAAATAGCTTGTGAATGATTAAGTCCTCTGTTGCCTAAGATGTTGGTTTGTCCTAGCTGTTGAGATATTTCTTGGCATCTTGTTCTTACTAACAACTAATAAAGATAAGGCTTCTTTTCTATTAAAGAATAAATGAGTTAACAGTAAAAAGAACAAGCCTAAACATACAACATTTATCTTTTCTGCTGTGGAATCCTTTGGATAAACAAGAGAAAGAAAGAACACGAACAAAAAGAAAGGACAAAATGAAATATCAGAATATCCAGAAATATTGATGTTGAAAAGCCCTCCCTCAAAAATGTAGTTATCTAATAAATGTGCATGCATTTATCTGCAATATATTCAGGTATTCATAATTTACTATCTATATATACACATATACATATACACACACAGTTTTTGATAGTATATTCTATTTCTTTTGTAAATAGTCCAGTCCATTTCATTAAGTTTTAAAATTGTAATCTCTTTAATTGAAAATATAAACACATCTTTATTTTTATCCATACCATCTACATTTGAGAAAATGAATTTTACTTGTATTGTCATCTATCTGTTTGTCTATCTACAGGGCCTGCAAAATTATGTTTATAGAGAGAGAACCTTTAAAGTGTCATCTTTTCCAACAGGATAATGGCCCAGAAAGCTGCCTGGGCTTGAGTTCAGTAATTGTTTGAGTTCAATCATTTTACACAAAAAGCAATCTTTGCTTCTCTGAGTATAGGTAATAAATCAGACTTAGGTTACTCTAAAATATCTTCTGCCTAAGTCACTCTGATAAAATCAAAACAGAATAAAAACATTGGTGCTAAGTTCCTTTTTTGGATACTGCTCAGATATTAGAACGTATTTGAATCTGCTAAGTTTTAAACAAATACTGATGTACCTGTTATGTATTTGTATATACAGTGTCAACAGTAAAATGAAACTGTAACTGTAATAGAAGTTCTTGTTCCCAGATAAAGGCATTTGTGTCTTTTCAAATCATACCTGCATTTTAGGTTTTCCAGTAAATGGACAGGAGAGGTATTTTGTATACTCATTGTCGTATCAATACAATGAAAATACATTCTTTCAAATTTCCGAGAAGTTACTCACTTTGTCACTGGCGTTGAGATGCCCTGGAGGAAAAGCCACTGGCCAAAGTAATGCAGGCAGAGTCTCAGGAAGCAGAGGGAGGACATCAGCAGGATGGTATACCAGAAGCCCTGGCTTTGCCACTGGGCGAACTGCAGTTCTGAGAACACGGACATCCTCACAAAATGGAGATGCTTGAAGAGCCTTCCACGTCCACTACTACCAGCCACCAAAGAACTGCCGCAAAGAAAGATAACAGATACATTCTGCACACTCTGGGTCTCCCAGTGGCTCATAGCTTGATCACCAGCTGGTGGCACTTTGGGGAAGCGGCGGAAACTCTGGGAGAGAGGACTTAGTTGAAGGGTGCAGGTCCCTGGGTCACGCGCATGAAGGGGATATTGGGTCACTGGCCCCTGGTGCTCTCTGCTTTTCTCCCTCTTTCTCTGCTTCCTGTCTGTCATGAGGTGAGCTGAGCTGCTTTGTTCCACCATGTGCTTCCCACCACGGTGCTCAGCTTCACCACAGGCCCAAAAGCACCAAAACCAAGGACCCTGCACTGGAAACTCTGCAACTGTCAGCAAGAATAAACCTTTCCTCCTTGAAGTGGCTTTTCCCAGGTATTTTGTCATAGCAAAGGAAAGCTGGCTGACACATATTCTGAGCTTGTAGCACAACTTTGAAAGAATTATTCTGACAATTATAAAGAGACAGTGTGGAAATCAACTGAATAAAATTACCTTAAACATGTGATTACCACTCTACAGTTACCTCTGGTAGCAAGAGATGTTTTCCTAGTTTCTAAAATGACAGTTTTTGTGAGAAAGAAGATGAGGAAGTCTTCCAAAAAGAAGGGCACAATCAGAAACAATTTATCCAAGAATATAGAGGTAAAATGAAGTTGTCACAGTGCAGAGAATAAAAGTCTATAACCTAATAACCTGGACATAATTCTCTTTGCCTAAATTTTTTCATCCAGAGAAAGAAAACAGTAGCATTTCCCACACCCCAGGGTCAGCCTGCCTCTGGTCAACAGATGTAAAACACAACTAGTGTGTCATAGTAGTAAATACTCAACATGCTACACGTCCTTTCTCTTCTCATTCTGAACAGTGCTACACTGAAAAAGGACAGGTTTTCATCATTCCTCCCAAATGTAGAAAACCTGCATAAAGGATACAATTTTTTATATTTTCCCTTTCATTTTTAAGAGGTATAAATATGAGTTTGCAAGTATTTATTATTTAATTAAAGCAGTTAAGATCATTAGTGTCTATCATGTGATTAAACCAGGACTTGAACTTTATAGGAACTAGCCTCCAAATTCCTGGGCTCGCTTGTCTAATTCTATTTTAGAGTGATTTTCTGGAGTGATTCACTAAGTTAGTCACCAAAAATAGTCCTAATGATAAACATGCTTGCCAAAGCAGAAACTAGCACAAGAATAAATAGTTCATTTGACTTGGAAAATAATCTCTGGAAACCAGAGCACAGAAATTAAATTCATAGACAATCTATGCATGCATATATACATATGTATGTAGTTGTTTTATTATTAGTACATGTGTATAGAGCATGAGGTTTACATTCATTTTATGGAATGAGTACATGTTCTTCACATATCTAGATTCATTTTATTCCCCTTCCCGTCCATCTTCCTTCCTCTATCTCTAGATCCCCTGTCCCCATTTTCATTATCATTGTTTTTATTTTTTTAGTTTATGCTTACAACATGCAGTGATTACACTCATTGTGGGTAGTTGGTACATGTATATGATGCATCTGACTTCTTTTTTTAAACACCCTTTCTGTAAACTATCAAATATGATAGCAACTTGGGCAAAGAGAGAAGATAAATAATGGAAACAAAAGTCTGACAACAGTAACCTCAGTAAATGGAAGAGAACCCATATCCTTAACTGTAGATTTTTGGTCTCCATGGGGGTAATGGGTCATCAAAAGTGTCACTGACAGCTCCTATGTGGTGTTCTGGTCTGCATTTTGCCATGAAGATGTGGGACCACACCTAACTGAAAACCAGTCTCTGTATTGATCTTGTTTTTCAATTGCACAAATGGAGGACCAGACAAGCAGGAAGCAGAGCCCCTCACACACCATGCCAAGACTTTGTTTTATATACAGTGATGAGGTCAAAGAACTGAGTGTCCTCCAGAAGAATCCCAGAACACCTTACTGTATGCACCATCATGTGAAATCAAATCCAGAGCTGTCTACACTGCTAAAGCCAAATATCCTTTACATGGTCTCTTTTTTCAGTTAATTGTTCTGTCACTGTTTTGCCTCTTCAAAGGGAAGGAAAAATCAAATGCAGATTTGCCATTGTGTTGTTTGCAAAAAACTGGAAAATTTCAAATGATGAAAAACAGAAAGGACAGTAGCTTCTTTGACCTTTGGAAATTTCCACTGTTGTTTTCATATCCATTGACATAAATGACTAAGTGGCTGTGCTTAGGCACTGAAGCCACTCTAAAGTCATGATTTACCATTCATTTCACTAATAAAATACATCTAAGCCACCCTCAGAAACCTATATTTATTAGAGGTTTGGTTTAGAGCAAACAGTACTAAAATTTCACAGTGCGTCTTTTATATTTAATTCAAACTATTCAATTATCTCATTCCTTGTCAATGCAATACTTGCTTTTATTTGTTTAATATGGATAACTCTTATCACGTGGACTTAAAGAACTAGGAAAATTTTTGAATCAGTCCTTTGGAGTTTTAAATTTTACATGTTACAAAATCAGAAAGTATTAACAGAATTAGCTGGTTATAGATAATGGCAAATAAAAGAAAGCATCAAAAATTGCATTAATTGAAGAAAGCACTGTACTAACCTCGCAAGCAGTACCCATATAACAACAAAATGTGGCAGTTCTTTTATTTTAATAATGTGGAATTTGTACCTAAAATCTCAATGTGGTTGACATAGAATTTCATTCACAGCTATCTCTATCAATCATTCGTGAAATGTATTTCATTCAAAAACAAGTCTGCGGCACGCTTTAAAACCGTCTTCACAGAGAGCACCTTTGTTATTATTGTAAACATGCAAGGCACATTATAAAATGCAGTGGCACTGCAGAATATCTTCAACTACATTTCAACTGTGCTTTCTTCCTCTGTAATCTTTCTTGGTTATGTACAAAGAGTATGACCATCAAAAGGATAATAAATGGCTTCTGCCACTGGGGTGTGTAATACGCATAGTGGGAATTGATTTGTTGGTTATGAGGGAAGCCGTGGAGCACACAGATCACTGCAAAATCACACTGAGGCCAGCAGCTACTCCTCAGTTCACGCAGCCAGCTCCCCTATCGCTCAGGGGGGACTTCCAGGGGCCGAGAAGAATGGGAAGGTCATTCGGTATTCAGCCATTAAATGAAACCTATTTCTCTGAACTTCAGCGCGTTTCATATGACACACATATATCCCGCCTGCATCCCCAGTCCTCACAGGGACTCGAAATCAAACAGGATTTCTGTGATCCATCAGTGTAATAATATTAATAATAGAGAAAAATTGCTTTTAAAAAGTATGGAATGCACTCTTAAGCTCTTTTCTATAATGAACAGAAATCCTAAGGCTTTGTACAAGTGAACACTTGTTTCCCATCAGTTGTGCATGATAATCCTTATTTTAAAATCACTACCAATAGATGGCACTAAAATTTCCATAGTCTCTTCTTCTGGCGTAACCAGAGGTTTCCAGATGTAGCACTTTTTAAAAATTAAGTGTTTTTTAAAATATTTAACTACTAGTAAGTATTTTATTTGGGTACTTTTCATTTTTCATTACACTCCGTTAATCCATAGGTTTTGAGATGCTTGTCTTCAGTGACTGGTGACTTTCTAATAATAAGTTTTTCAGAAAGTGAGTAAAAAAAATTCAAAAAAACATATTTAAGTCAGGCCATGGTTCTGTTAAGACTTCATCATACTGCTCAAACTTCTGTAAAAGCTAACCGAAAGCCCAAACCAATTAAGCAATTTTCTCATGAACACCATAAGGAATTTTCTAACTATATGCTTCCAAAAAGGTTCTCTAGAGAAGCATTCAATATAAAATATATGTACAAGGATACAAAAGATTTTTCAGATAGGTTTACGGGATCAGAACTGGAAGAATCTCCATGGCCATCCGCTGGATCTTAGATGACCAAATCCAAAATGGCCACCAGTGCGTTAGAGAGCCACAGGACCCATAGCAGCCAAAGCTCCAAAGTCTGGAAGCTCACTGCACTGCCTGACTTCCTATCAGTCTATAACATTTTTATTCACCCCTGGAAATGTCTGCATAGTTGGTAAATATCTTAGTTACGTTTTACTCGTTAATGAGAAAAAATACCTGGCAGCCAAAGTTAGGGAAGGAAAGGTTTATTTCTCACAGTTCTTGGAGGTTTCAGTCCATACTCAGTTGGCTCCAAGGCAGGGTGGCATGGTGGGGCAGCCATTCATGGTGGCTGCAAACAGCAAGGTGTGAGCCACCAAGACAGAGAGACACCCTCTTCCCGCCCTTACATCATATCCTGCCTCCACCCCTAGGCAGGTGTAGCACTCATACCACCAAACCAAGTGCTAGACAATGAACCAATCACAAACACATAATTGCGTGAGGCTTGGGGGCCACTGACATAAACCATGACAGTAAATGAAAAGATAAATAAAACACAGGGATAAGATCCAGTGGGATAAGCACTGAGGTTTTCCTACACAAATTACCAGCCATATTGACCTAAGGGCCCACTCTACTCTAGTATGACCTCAGCTTAGCTCCCAAATGCAATGGTCCTAGTTCCAAAAAAGGTCACAGTCTGAAGGAATGGGAATTGGCAATTCCATACATCCATTTTGGGAGGCATACAGCTCAACACATAACACAACTGAATACAAATAGCAGCCCTTTCATGGAAAACAACATGGCAGTGATGGGACAGAGATAATCTGTAGAATCAGAAGATGATTAATCAAAATGCACACAAATTGGAAAGTTTTTGAATGTGGGAGCTGAGAGAAAAAGATTCAAAGACAGTTCCAAAGTCCCTAGATTAGATAGATCATCCAAAGATGACAAAAGAAAGAATAAACAAGAAAAAAAAAACATTTGATAGAAGAGAGGTAAAAGCATAATAAGTAACATCAAGAATCAACAAATGGAATCATATCAAATTAAAAAGCTTTTGCACAGCAAGGAAATCAACCAAAAGGGTCAAGAGATAACTTAAAGAATGAGAAAAATAAATCTGTCAACTATTCCAGCTAATATATAGGTTACATAAAAGACTAAAAAAATAAGACCCCCCATTAAAAATTGGCAACTGAAATGAATAGACACTTATCAGATGAAGATGTACAAATAGTCCATAAATTCATGAAAAATATATTCAGCATCATAGGCCATTAGAGAAATGCAAATTAAAATAACAGTGAAATTTCATCTTACTCCAGAAAGAATGGCTATCTTCAAGAAATCAAATAATGCCAGGTGTGGTGGCACACACCTGTAATCCCAGCACTCAGGAGACTGAGGCAGACAGATTGCTGCAAATTTGCGGAGGCCTTCCTGGGCTACAAAGTGAAGTAAGGTCAGCCTGAATTTCATAGTGAAACCCTGTCTCAAAAAGAAAAATAAATAAATAAAAGAATAGCAAATGCTAGGGAGGCTATGGTTAGGAAAAAAAAAAAAAGAAACCCTTCTACATTGTTGGTGACACTGTAAACCTGTAAAGCCTCTACAGAAATCAGTATGGAGATGCCTCAAAAAACTAAAACTTGAAATTCCATTTAATCCAGCTATTTCCTCTTCTAGATGTCTTTGGCCAAAACAGTCAAAGACCATATTACAGTGATATATGCATAATCATGTTTATAGTACAACAATGGATAATAGCTAAATCTTGAAAGCTATGTTTATGTCCATCAACAAAGAAAAAGTATTTGTACTCAGTGGAGTGCTACTCTGCCATAAAAATGTTAAACTTGAATCATTTGTTGGAAAATGGATGCACCTTGAGACCACAATGTTAAGTGAAGCAGACTAGATACACAAGCTTAAATACCACATGATTTGTCTTTTATGAGGAACAAAGGTATAAATAAAAAGAAAAATAAAATATGGGTAAGCAATACCTCAGATCATAAATGCTTCTGTTTGCAAACAACTCAGTTCATTTAGCAATTATAAGCATTCAACAAAATTTTGCTTGTTTCTGAACTCTGCAGGAGGCAAGGAACATGATCCCCAGCCCCATCTTCCCCGCAAAACTTGAACGTGGCCATCTTTCCCATCTTTACATGGTCATCTTCCCCATTTTTTCTCGTCTTCCCATTTTAACATGGACATCTTAATGGGATGAATCAAGTTCGTAAACCAAGGTACCACTGTAGCAGGAAATCAGGAGACAGATCTATTTCAATTGGAAGGGATCAAGACAAAGATGAGGGGTAGGCAGGGAAAGAAGAGGGGAAGAATTAAAACGTGCTCTGTACATACCCCACCTTCCCATGGTGAATGTACTCGCTATGCACTGGGAACCTGTGATAATAAAAACTAAAATTGAAAGAGAAAGATGAGCTCACATTGACTGCTGATGAAAGTGCTTCAGTTACAGCTCAGAGGATGCACCTGATATCGGTTATACTTGAGTTGGGTTTCAAAAGATTGCAGAGCTGGAAACATGAGTTTAAAGTCATCAACATGAAAATAAGAAGCCACCCAAATTCTGTGAAAATCATGTGAAACCTAAACATTATGAAATGTATGTTCTCAGTTGTATGCAAATTTTAGTTTTGAATGACATAGGCTATTTTGGCACTGAGCAACATAAAGTCTCTGTTGAAGAAATTCTTTTCCCACATGCTAATTTATAGCTGCAAACTCAATCAGGAGAAATCTTCCTTCATTTACTGCCTCAAAAAATAGTTTATGGATAAGAATTCTTCAGGGCCAGGGATTTAGCTCAGTGGCACAAACACCTGCCTGGCAAGCACAAGGTCATGTGTTCGATCCCTGGTATCAAGGAAAAAAAAAAGAATTATTCAAGGAAATGGGAGTTTGGGGTATAGATAATAATACTGATGTAATAATAGTATTATGTGTTGAATATACTATATATTGGGAGCTTTTCATATATTAAATCTAATTTCCAGGGCCACTTTGAATAATATATGCTGTTACACATTTTATAGGTAAAGGATTGAGAAATAAGATTCAAATTCCATCTTATGACAATTAACTTTAGTTCTGTCACTCCACTGGCTTAGGAAACACCTAGAAGATTAATAAGGCACATTTCTGGCGGTGTCCGGGTAGATCGTGGAAGTGTGGCTCGGGTGTCCTATGTGTTCCCAGCCGACTCTTCGCTGGCGCTGGTCCTCCGCGCTGCCTCCCAGCCACCGTGAACTAGGCGGCTCTGCTCCCCTCCTTCCTTCTGCCAAGAAGTTTTGCCTTGGAGTCCGCTGACCTTGTACTCGATCCCTGAAACCATGACCTTAAAATCCTCTTTCTTCAAGTTTCGCATGTCCAGTTTCATGTCCCAGCACTGTAAAAGCTGCCTGCTGTACTCACTTTTCGATCACACAGCAATTAAGAAATGAAACAAAGACCAGAACGTAGACTTGAACTTGATTTTTCTCTGATGCCAAAGCTGCAACTGTCCACAGTCCCTACCACTCTGACTGTGCTGGACTCAGCGGGGATGTTAGGAGGACACTTACGACTCACTCACATTCCTACAGGCTGGACCCAGAGCGTCCCTTAAAGGCTATGTGCTAAGGCATGGCACTGCTGCGAATGTGGTGGAAACAAAGAGGTGAAGCCCGCCAGGAGGCCTGCAGGACCTTGGGGGTGTGCCCTTGAAGGACACTGTGGACCCAGTGTCCAATTCCTTCTGTCACTCTCCCTGGCTGCTACAAGATAATCAGCTTTTCCCTGCCATATCCACCTGCCATGACCGGCTGTCCCACCGTGTGCCCAAAGCAACAGGACCAACGAATTACACCTGAAACTTCCCAAACTGTAAGCCAAAATAACCATTTCTCTTTATAAGTTGGTTATCTCAGATATTAGTTATAATTACAGGAAGCCAACGAGCACACACACACACACACACACACACACACACTGAAGTTATACTGGAACTCAGTTAAAACTGATGTCAATGAGTCAGTACCTGCCCCATGTCAGCAGGAAATGTTCTATCATGCTCATGGCTGCATTCCAGGTAATAGCACCATGCATTCATTCAGTAAATGCTTAAAAACAAATGTGATGAAATAATATATTTTTTAAGGAAAAGGTTTTTCTACACAGCTTCAATCAAAACTAGATCTGCTTCACTTGGCCTGTCCTTTAACGTGGCCTACCCCCCTCTTATCCTCTCCAATATTCACATAATCCATGCCTTCTTTTTCATTCAGGCACATGAAATTCAAAACTATCATTAGCGTTTTTTCAATGTCAGCTACGGAAAACCTAATACATCCACAGCAGTCTATCATTAAGAGATTTGATTTGTAGGGACTCTTTAGACAAGTTCATTATGACACCATGCATACAAGAAAACAAATGAAAACACATCAAGACAAGGAGGCACTTACATGGAAAGGAAGGGCACTTACTGAAATATTAGAGCCAGGCACGGAAACAAACCTCTAACCCCACCACACAGGAGAGGGAAGCAGGTATGAGCTCAAAGCCAACCTGGACTACATAGTAAGTTCAAGGCTGGCCTGGAATACATAATAAGACACTGTCATAAAAAATATACTATAATTCCATGATGATTGTTGAATTAATCTATAATATAAATGGCATCAGTCTTGTTTTTTAAGTTACTAAAATGCTCAAATCTACTATTGGTTTGTCCTCATTATTTCAAATATTTGTATGCAATGTGTATCCTTTTTACAAAGGTATCTGTACATACACATTTACATCAAATATGTGAGTGAAATTTTTACCCATTCTTTAAGCTTTTAAAAAACTTAGTGGAAGTACTTCTTGAATCTATTAAACCGTTAGCATTTTTAAGCTGGACTTCCCCCATAAATCTGTCTTCCTGGCCAATTTGGGTACTATACATTTAATATACCACATTGCACTTCTAACAGGTTTAATTCAATTTACAACAAATGCCTCTAATTAAGTTAAAAGATCTTTGAAAATTGCTAAATCTTGGGGGTAATATTACCACCACTGACATTGAAATAATTGATCTTTCCCACTGAGGCACAAAAGTATGAATGTTCTAATGAGAAAGCAGTGACTGAAGTATATTGAAGGAGTCCAAAGAGACTTCCAAACTCTTTAGGCTGTTATTTCCCTGGCAGTATGAAAGGAAGCAGAAAGCTTTGGAGGGGACAGGGACACTTGCATAAAAAGGAAATTAAAAGCAAACTTCAAAAACAAAGTCACTACTTGAAGCAAAGGTGACCAAAGTCTGTTTGCCATTTTGCAAATAGTACATCCTACGTTCTATTGTTATGAGATTGTTTTAGAACATTAATTTTGCCATTTATGAATAACATTTTCTTTAACAGTCTGAATGAATACCAGATGTAATATTAGAATGCACCTACTTTTCTCATAGGAATGGTGAAGGACAAGGATAAGTTAACATAGGGCCAAATAATTAAGATATATGGGAACTAAGGACAAGTATTGTCCCTGCCTGAACAATGACACTGAAGTGGGAGGCAGAAGTGCGTGAGTTTTATTACAGTTACTATTTCAAAATACTTTCTGGTTTAAGAAGTTGCTTAGCTTTGCAACTACTCTGTTAGCACAAAGGATATTTACCTCACTGTATTTGGCTAGCTTCATAAGTTACGATGTTTACAAAGCACTTAAGAAGTGTAACTAGCCGAATACTGTATGCATAATGAAAGTTTTATTAAGGATGGGAACAAAAATATAAAAGCAGTTATTTTTGAAAACACTTACATAGATGTGTTGTATGATAATATCCAAGGAGCCAGATACAAGAAAAACAACACAAAGCAGCACTTCAGAGCTTAGCCATAAAAATGTCATCAGGAATTATCCAGGACTGGTAAGCTACCGAAACCGAAGGGTGAGAAGGCAGATTCACACAGGCTGAGAGCTGAGATATGAGTTTGAATTCTCATTCTTTTTTTTACAGGTTTTGAGATATCTTGGAAATTATATAGTCTCTGGATAATTATGAAATTTTCTCAGACACGAAAATCTCTTAGTTGTGAGAATCAAATATCGTAAGAAGACAAATCAATGCCTAGGGAGGTCCACATAACTTTAAAAAAAAATTAACTGGGGTCTCCAGTTCCATCTATTTCCCATGACATTTCACACTTCTTTATGACTGAATAACATTCCACTGTGTTTTAAACAAAGATTGACAAACTAATATTGAGTGTAGAGTACATTATAGTGCTTGGATTTTGTTGTAAAATTGAGGTTAATTTTACTCCTCTGGGCAATATATGATCACAAGTCAAATGCACTGTGGATCTCAAATCATAGTACAATTCAAAATCAACTGAAGTTGAAGATGAAGACAACGTATGAACAATCATAACCACATGTCAACGAGGAGGCTAAGACTATCCTTTTGCCAGTGTCTAAAACAATGTATAATGCACAGTAGTTCAACTGCACTGAAATGATTTGAAATGAGAACGCACAGAGCACATGGAATGAACTCTTCTTAGCAAATACATATGTAACACATACACATATCCTTCACATATAAATACACAGTCAAAATAAAATGTAGGACAGGTTTAAAAGCATGCATTTTTAAAATCACAAAGAACTGTTTCAAGAATCAATTGCATCACATGGTAACTATGTATATTTGAGTATTAAGTCTGCAAAATAATATCTGCAACATTACGCCTAATTTAAAGGTTAATGGAGAAATTAAAGGGGAGATTTCATGTAGAATTATTAGCATAGTATTTTTCTTACTATAAGTGTGCAATAATAGTAATATTGGCCCATGGAATTATTTTATTACTATCTGTATTAATGCTAAGAATGGTGATATTTTCTAAACAAATAATAGAAAAGATCTGAATTTCATTTCCATCTGTACTTATTGAGATGTGTCTTTGCTATAGAACTAAAATTCAAATCATTCCAGTTATGTCAAGAGAAGCTTAGTAATTATTAATCTGTATGTTCTATTAAAATTTCTAAATAAAGACTGAAAAGAGAGGGAAATATATCCTCATAATTTAGTGCAACAAAATACATAAACATACTAATTCTTTTTCTTTCCAATTTTATCCTGAGTTGTTTTATTTAGTCACCTATTATAAAAAGTAATTTGTGTTGATAGCTCTGAGGAAATCTAGAATTAAAGAGCTAATTAAATGTATTCTGAGTAATTTTTGAGTCTCTGTGTCAATACATATGTGCATCCACCAACTTCTACAAAAAGCTGATCATAGGATGTTCCTGGAAATTGACTCCCATGATGTCTACTTTGACTAATTCTTTCCCTGGGCAAATAAAACCTTTAAGACACATTTCCAGGCAGTTCATATATAATGCACCTTGTGGAACTGAACAAGAATATCAGAAATTATGATCACGATGGGAAAGAAAAGTAATGAGAGGCTGATCTGTTTTTTTTTTAATATTCTGTTGATAGAGGCGCTTAGGGACTTTTTTCTTTCATAATTCAAACAAGGAACACACTAAAATACTCAAACAGTGGTCTCATTTCTGTAAGCGGCATGCTTAAAGTTATATTTAAATGATATGTGTATAAATGACATTTATTATTTATTTATTTATACTGGGAATTGAACCCAGATCCTTTGCACTGAGCAACATCCCTGGCCCTTTTTATTTTTTACTTTAAGACAGTGACTAAGTTGCCTAGATAAGACTCGAACTTGCAGTTCTCCTGCTGTGTTCTTCCAAAGTGCTGGGATTATACCCTGCATATATTTTAAAATGTTTTCAAGACATATTCTAAAAAGAACTAGAAGAAAGCCTCATCTGGCTTAATAGTTCTAGGATATTAGCCCAAACAAATCTATGTTTGCAATTTGCAAAATACTTTGCTAATTTATATACATAAATTTTAATATATATACATTTATATATATGTTGTTTTAAGCATATGCTATTTGTCAATTGTAGATCTGACATGTAAAAATGACAGCAAGAGTTTTGTTATTTTTAATATAAACAATTGCTTTCTTCATCTTTTGTGGTTCTTATACGTGCATTTCCTGAAGCACAGTTCAGTAAATTTTAAATCTAAATTAAAAATTTTAATCATATAAAATGCATATAAAACCTTACAAGATATTACATTCAAAAACGTTGCATTTGGATAACTTTCTATGCCACTGCTGAAGCCTTTCAGAGGGGACAAGCCGGCTTGATGTGCTCACCTTGCTGAGCACAGGCCGCAGAAGTGCTCAGCTCTGTCCTCTGAGGTGACCGCCCTTGACTCTTAAAGGCACAGTTGGGGAAAGGGGACCAACCCGGAGAGAACCTGAGAGCTGTGCCTACTTGCAAGAGGGAGGTAAGAGGCACCCACAGTGAAGCTGCAACTGGGCATCCGCCCACTGTCCGGAGTTAGCCGCCCATGCTGTAGTCTCAAAGCGAGGCAAAGGAAGCTCAGATTGGCGCCCTCAGCAGCCAGGATTCCCACCACTGAAGCATGGGGGCTTGGATGACTGGGTCTTCCTGTCATGCACCACAGTGTCCGTCAGAGTCCCTTGCCTGTGCTGCTCAGATCCTCTGCTTTAAAAATTGTTCTTCTGGGATTCTGGTCAGTCTCATTTCCAGGGAGACTTAGGGAGAGAGTGAAGGCACTGCTGCAAATCAAACGCTGCAGCTGACCTCAAAGTTAACTTGAAACTCTTTCTCTATTCCCTCCACCATACGTTCCAGGTCCCCTTTCTCCCAGCAAAGCACCTCTGCTGGTCTAGAGGCCTTGCCTGTTAGCCTGGCCTAGATAACATGCTCCTCTCAGCTGGGCTGCTCCACATCCTCACGGACAGTTAAAGCTCGGCACCAGGACACTAGGAGATGCTCCAAACCTCGCCACTAATCCTGACTCCCTTCTTCGCCTGCTCCTCTGTGGATGCTAAGAGCCTGACATGATCTGGTAGTGGTTGTGGCTTAAAGTTCCATGCCCTGAGATGGAAATGACTTCCTTCTGGAAACTAGGACACCTACAATTAGACAGACCAAAGTTGTTAGGTCAGAGAACACAAAATACCCAAGGGAGTCCCTAGGAAAAATTGTAAGTGAGGTTGTTTCCACTTCTAGCCCTTGGCTCCCAATTATTCTATGTCCTGGGGACTACCATAATACAGTCGCTGATTTCATGTAAATCTGCTCCTTCCTAGAAGGATGGCTGTCTATCTGTCCAGGTATCAGCTCCAAGCAGGCACCTCAGCTTCACTTCTAAACAGCTATCTCATCAGTGTGTCAGGCCAGAAGCCTCAGGACGGTGGGAACTGTGTGAGGATTAGTGGTTCATGTGTCTACACCTGCATCTCCTTTTACTTCAATGAGCCCTTTGTACTGTGCTGAGGCAGTGCTACAAAACATTCTGAGCTAAAAGATCAAACACTCTGCCAATGTTTAGATAACAATCCTGGCAATGGCCCAGCTGGCAACAGACACAAACCCACATCTCCTGGTTAAGCTAAGTTGGTGTCTCTTCTGTTCCAGTGTAGTCAACCAAGCGCATTAGGGTTATAGAGGAACAGAATCCATAGAAAATACATGCATAATTATGCAAGGGAATTTATTAGATCTCTTACAAGATCAGAGGCAGGAGAGTCTACAATGACTGTACGAGCACTGGACAGCTAGCGGATTCAGTAGTTGCTTGGCCTAAGAAGCTGGAAGCCACGGGAAAAGAGGGATTAAGGAAGTAGCATCAGTTCAAGACTGAAGGCCAAGAAGCTCCCAGGAGAGTCACTGGTATATGTCTATTTTGGGTGGAGAAACTGGAAACTCAAACACTGATGTCCAAAGTCACTTGGAACAAAGGATGCATCTGTCTGGGGAGACTAGAGCTCTTCCATGGGGACACCCCTTCTTCTTCCCCTTCCATTCCATCCAGGATACAAGCCCATTGGCTGGTGTGACCCACAGTGGAGTGGGGCTTCTCATTTTCCTGGCCTGCATGTCATCCTCAGAGGCACCCTGAACTGTGCTGTATTGATCTGCTAGGTGTTTGTTAATCCATTCAAGTTGACATATGTGACTAACGGTCACAGTCTCCTTGCTTTATTGCCGTTTATCTCTATTGCTGATACACTGGGCGTTTGGCAGCAGTAGTGAGTGTAAGTTGCAGCGTGTGGTAGCTCATATTTTTAGGCCTGTGCATAACTCACATCCCTATTTGAATCTGTTGTTCCAGCACTGAGGTGGTTGATACTAGATACTAGTCAGTGTTAAACAGTTGAGTAGTTTTGTTAACTTGTTTAGTCTTCTTCCAGATGGATGCCGCTTATGGGTGTTAAATGCAAGACAGTAGTCCTCTCTTATCGTGGTTGGACATTCCATGTATTTCAGTTATCCACAGTCAATCATGCTCCAAAAATATTAAATAGAAAACTCCAAAAAGCGTTAAATTCAGCATTATTCTGAGGAGTGCCATAATGTCCTGCTCCCATGTGACATAAATCATCTCTTTGCTCGGTGTATCTGTCACACATTAAGTGTCTGCTAGTAGGAGTTAATGTTCTCAGTTTTCAGATTGGCTGTCACAGTTTCACAGCATTCCAGTATTCGTGCCCAAGTAACCCTTGTTTTACTTAATGATGGCCCCAAAGACAGAATAGTGATTCTGGCAATTTTATTACAGCATATTGTTTAAAAACTGTATTTGTTAGATGTTGCAATTAATGTTTTATGCTATGTGTAATTATACATTGAACTTTACTGTAACTGTGCGTATAGAATAAAAGTACTGCGTAAGTAGGATTTAGTACAATCAGTAGTTTGAGTCTTCCCTTAACACTTTGGAACATCCTTACAAAGACCTTTACCTTTGGTATCTCCTCAAGGTCACACTGACATACCTCCCCACCCAAACTCCTTATCCCATATTCCCTCCTCTTTTCCTTTTCAGGACTCTGTCCAACCAGCCAGGACATTTGTCTTTACCATGAACTTACCATGACCAAGTTTACCTTTAACATCAAAGTAATCACAGTACTGGTTTTATTTAGAAAAGTGATACCCAGTGGAGAGTTTCACCTACCTGTGACTTTGCAGAAGCACAACTGCATAAGCGGTAACACAACAACAGTCTGGTTCCAACCAACCATCTGCAAACTGTTTGTCTTTTTTCCTCTTCCATCAGCGGGTGACAACGGACTCCTCCCCTACGCTGCTGTAGGTCATGTGCCAGAACATCAGAGGAAGGTTCTTGCAAGTCTAATTTATCCATCCATGCACTTATATAAAAAATTAAGCTCATCTCTAACAGATGATATGGTCCATTAGTATGGCTGCATGGTCATATACAGGCGCCCAATTCAAAACTACATATATAACTAGGGTGCAGGTTTCTTGGTTTCTATTTTTATTCATCAAGTAGACCTCAAAAGAACCCTTCATAAAATAAGATCTTGTTAGAAACTGATCAGTGCTATGAGAAGTATATGAATGTGAAGCCGATAGTAAGAAAGATAATGACCATTGGGTCAGGACAGGTCAAGGCAAAGAAGCATCTGATGAAATCAGAGCCAAGTGGAACCAACTATGGCTGCATGCTAGGTTGTGACAATAGAGAAATCTCCATTCTATACAGAGCAGTTGATGACCTAGATCGGCTCATACCTGGAGCCAGTAGGTCTATTCCATTCTTTATCTACCACGATCATATCTTTTAGAAAACTTGATCTAATTTTAATTAAAGTTTGTCTTTTAGGGTGAAGAATCCTTTTAAAAACTGCATGTTTGTTTCCCTCTGAAATTGCTATTTTGAAACTCCCATCCCCAAATGCTATGGTGGGGACATTGAGAGGGAATTAGGCTTAGATTAAGTCATGCCAGGGCAGCTGCTATGAAAGGAAAGGTGTTCTTGAAGTACAAGGACTAGAGTGTTCTCTCCCCACCATGTGAAGATACAACAAGAAGACAGCCATCTATAAACCAGAACCCTCACCAGACCCTGGCTCTAGAACTGTGAAAAATAAATGTTCATTTAGCCACTCAGTGTGTCTCTATATATTTTAGCAGCCTAAACTGAACAAGATAAACTGTAATTTAATATAAATCCGATGCGTGCTGTGCTGGGTTGGGACTGTGGGGATCCTATTTCTGTGAATCCATGAAAGATGGCAAGCTGAAAGTTTAGGCGCCTGTTCAAAATTTCCAATCAAACTGTCCCCTGACCATTTCCAACCACAGAGACAGAACTATATCTACATATTACCTTTTCATACTTTTCCTTCTACCAGAAACAACTATCTGACCAAGTTCTGGACAAAAGCTAATTACCACGGAGGTGAAAGAATAAATTGAATTATTTATTGATTTAAAGGTTAGGGTTGTGTGGTTGGTTCTATGTGTCTCTGTGTTTTACAGGAGACAGATGATTATAAATTCACAGTTCTCTTGAGCAGCACGAATGATCTGGAGAAGTTTCCAAGTTTCTTAGTAAAAATATTTTCTTAGCAAAACTATAATGAAAAAAAGAAAAAAAGCAAAACTATAATGTGTTATGTCTTAGTAAGGGTGTGTTTGTGTGAGTGTGAGTGTGGGCTCAGAAAAAATTTACAATTTAGAGCACTGGAATTGTATCTGCAATCACAGGCACTGCACATGAAAATAAATTTAGAAACATGGTGAAAATCTGTATTATGTGAAATATTACCATTTTCTGTGCTTTTCCTCATAACTATGATATTATTAAGTTCAACTTTGTAAAAACAACATACATAAAACAAACTCTCAGTAGGTAATTTAGAAGCACAGTGAAATAAATGGCAAGAAGAATATAATACAATAACAAAAAGTGAATGAACTATGTGACTGCAATCTAAATTAGCTCTAAATTAAGACATTGAATTTAGGTAGCTAAAAATTCTTTAAAAGATTTCAAAATGCAAAAAGATAGTGCAATAAACTTTGTGTAAAGCAAATCACAATAGAACGTCTCTTGGATAAAAGCCAGGGTGGAATTTGAACCCAAGTCTTATGAAACTAAGAGAAAAACACTATTGTCCTCTATTAGGGAAGAGTCACATAGCAAAATAGAACTTGAAATAACTAAAAGCATCTATGATCTTTGGGTACATTTGAAACTGATCCCTATTTACATAGCAATTGATCAAACTCTTAAAAATACCTCATAATCTAATGTCCTGAAGTCATGAGGAAACCTTATGAATAAATAAAAATCCTCTTCTTTTCCTTCAAGATTGTTGCCACAGTATTTTCATGTGTTTTCAGAAAGCACTGGAGACAGAGAAAGGGCAGATTGCCAAGTTTGAGAGTAGGGATACCCTTGAAGACAGCCTAACCCAAAATAAACACAAAAACAAACATGTCTACAATTAAAAGATAGTAACACTGCATTATAATTAGTTGTCGCGGGAAGTAAAGATGTTTTCAGTTAACTGAATGGGTGACAATTACTTGGATTATTGTCATACTTAAAATGTCAGTGTTAAATGATTGCTTTAAGCACATAATAATAAATTCTGCATTCTTAAGTGGAAAATACAACAAAGCCAAATATAGAGAATGTACTTACTGGGAGCAAAATGAAACCTTAAGAAAAACCTTCAGCACGTATTTTTGAAACACGTGTACAAAGAGGGATCGCTGTAGATAAACAAGCATAGTTCTGTTATTTACCACTTCCCTTAGAATGAGGAGTAAGTCAAACCTCACGGAGAAAATCTGCCCCTGTGCATGCCCACCATTTCAGAAGTAAATACACAAAGAGGGATGACTACAGAGAATTCTCTGGAACCTTAAAGACCTCTTGCTGGAAATCTGGGTTAATTATAGCATTCATGAAAATAGCATTGGTTAATTTCCCACCTGCAATTAAATCCGACACGATTTCCTGAGATATGTTATGATCACATCGTAGCCCTGCAAATCACATTTTCTCTGTGTCAGTGTTAATTGTACGGGATTAACAAATAACAGGTGTCACTGGGTTATGTTGCTACTGTCGGAGACACCTCTTCTCACAGCCAGCACAGGTTCTCCCTGCCTTCTGATCTCCGAGTCCCGCAAGCAACCCTGAAGCCCCGCAGGATTCAGATGGCAGCTTTCTCCTGCAAGCCATGCTACCCAGAAATTAAGACCCCAACACTTAACGCCATCTCTAAATACAGAACCATAGGAAGGGAGGGGTCTTCCCTTTGAAAGGAAGGACTTAATTGGATATTGTTTTACTCATTTATCATGATTCAGCCAGCAGTGTTTTAGACACCGAGCATAAGGGAGCAGAAATACAAAATCAGCTCTCTTTATCTGTGGGCTCCATATGTATGGATTCAACCATCCACAGATAGAAAATATTTGAAATGAAATACCTGCACCTGTACTGAATATGTAGACATTTTCCTCAGCATTAGTCCCTAAACAATACAGCATAGCAGCCATTACTTAGCACGAGCCTTGTATTAGGAGTTAGACATCATCTAGAGAATACAAATTTCTACCAGGTTATGCATGACTCTATGTAAGCTCTATGTCATTTTATATAAGGGACTCAGACATCCAGGGCTTTTAAATCCACAGGTGTCCTGGAAATCATCTTCTAGTTCATACCAACGGAGGACTGTACGCGTCTCTGTACTTCCTGCCCCCTTCCTGCTCCCTTCCTCAAGGACACAAGCCACGCAGTGCTGCCAACTCCCCTGAGGAGCTCTGGGAGTTCAGAATGGGTAAGAGACCTTGGTAGCTGGGAACGTTTAAGAGCCATTTCTGGGAAAAAAAAAAAAAAAACTGGTTTCTAAAGTGAACTTTGAAGGACTGGGAGGATCTGGTTCAGCAAAAGGTAAAATGTTGGGAATTTTGAAAGACTGCTGATTCAATATTATCCTTCTTAGAAGTCCTACCATGCTTTTTTTTGTTTGTTTGTTTTGTTTTGTTCTATTGCCGTTGGTTCTGTCTACCACATTGTGTCTCATTGGAATTTGAATATGTGTGATAGTTCAAACAAATTTTTTTCTTTTTTATCAAAAATGAGCTATTATAATACTCATTGATCATTTTCTGTTATTCGGTTCAGAAAGCCCTGGAATTCTTTCACTAAATGCATGGCTTTATACTATT
>PVJX010004501.1:0-34006 GCA_004027295.1 Dolichotis patagonum
AATAAAAAAAAAAGAAAGATGGAAGGTGGGCATGGTCCACTGAAGCCCACAAAACCTCCGAAGCCCAGTCCAGTGTCCTAGGGAGCTGGGTGGGAACTCAACCACTGAGGGCAATGGTCTCAAACTCTGCCCAGGCCAGCACCAGTGGGCTGAAAGTCCCCTTGTGTGGCCCCAGCCTCCCGTTCTGAAAGAAGGCCGCTGGGCATAGTCCACTGAGGCCCACGAAACCTCCCGAGCCCAGCCCAGGGTCCTAGGGAGCTGGGCGGGAACTCAACCGCTGAGAGCTATGGTCTCAAACTCTCCCCACCAGCACTGGGACACACCTCGGGCAGCCCTGGCTCCCTCGTAGGGTCTTGGCTCCCTGAATTGAAAGGATATCTACCTTTTTGAAGAGTATATTTTTTTCAAGAAAACCATTAAACTGTTGAGCATTCACTCAATAGTTAGGTTAAAAGAAGGAATGGATGTGAAAGCATGTTGCAAAGTCCTATACAAAGGAAAGCTATTTTTGCACAAACAAGTCAATGTAGTTAACAAAGAAAAAAAAATCATTTTCCAGCATCTAAACTGCCGTAAGAAAATTCCGCAAGAAAAATGAATCACTCATATAACTATAGCACTTTTTTTAACTTCTATCATAATATCTCCATTAATTATAAATTGTTTATGCACTGGTTTTCCCTCACAGTTTATGAACCCTTTGGAGGCAGAGACACAGTCTTATGAATCTTTGCAACATCGTTTTTGGTAGACAGTAAGTGCTCAGTAAATGTTAATTGCATGCATGAATGAATGATCACTTGACATGAAAGTAAAAAGGCAGACAGCAGAGAGACAGTATGAACTTGAAAGGTAAAATAAATAATAGGAAAAACAATGTAAAGTAAAGTCAATGTGATTAATTATATATTTTATTTTAGACTAGTATAAATACATACATATATGCTATATATTTTTCTACATGTACAAATTGTATCAACCTGGTCTTTCTAAAGTTAAATAGTTTGTCATAATGATAATTAAAAATCAAATTAAAACTGTACCCATTTATCCATTTGCTCAGCAAATTGCTTTCTAATGCTGGAGTAGAAAGCACTGCTGTTACAGGCTTTGGATAAGAGATGTCTCTGTTCAGTAAGAATGTGAACACCTGCCTTGTGCCAAACACTGTTCTGGGACTCTTTCACACTTTCCATTATCAATAGCAACCCTATGAGGCAATCAGTATTATACCCATTTTACAAATAAGAAGCCTAAGCTCAGAGAGTTTTATTAATCCAGCTGAAATCACTGAGCTAGGAAAGTGCTGAAGCAGGTCAACTTAACAAGGAAGAATATCAATGGTTATGTTTCATTTCAGAATCAGGATACTCTTTCTGCCATTCACAGTGGCCAAAGTAAGGGAATAAGGACAGATAGATAGCAGTAAACAGAACTGTAGGATAACATCCCCACTCTCATGGATGTGTTTGTTTGCTAGAAGGAGTTAGAGAAATGAACACCATTATAAGTTGAGATCTTAACCAAGGATGGTTGAAAGTTGGGGAAAATTGGCTCCCAGGAATTGAAGATAAATGAAGTGTGATATGAAAAACTTTTGGGTCTTGGAGGTTGAAGACCTTGTTCCCGTCCTCCTGGTGTGTGATTATGGGAGATACCGAAACTTCTGGACTTCACTATCCTGGTTTGTTACCTAGGAGGAATAACAGATGAAGTGTTTGCCTTATTTTTAAATTTAATGGGTTGAGGTATGGTACTATGGTTTCTAAAATGTATATATTTATGATTAATAATGGCAGTTTCATACAAATATCCTTTTGCATAAGAGCTGTTAAATTAGAGAAAGCAGAGAAATTGTAAATTCTTACATCTAGAACACAGCCTGGTGCCTGTTACGGAGCAAGGGCTTAATAAATACTGATTTCAGGTCTTGCATGGCTGAAAGAGACCTGAGGAAATCAAATTCTTCATTCCCCAGCTAGTGGGGAAGATAGATGGTACTCAACTTCTTGTCACCTTTTCAATGACCAAGCAGTCCTCAATAAATACTAGTTATAAACAAACTGCCTGTTTGTATAAACAATCTTTCTGTTGATTTGTTCTTTTGGATGGTTAAAGTAGCTCTATTTGTGTCACTGTATGTGTATGTCTGAAAGAATGTATTTGGGGGTTGTGGGGAACTGGCTTTATACTTGTTTGCTCTTCCTCACTGGTGAGTGAGTGCAGCCTGAAACACAAGTAGGGTCTTAGTGTAGTACCACATACTTTTCATGCATATTTTTATCTAAACAGATATCATAGACATGAGCTGACAAGATAAAGCTTAAGCCTTTTAAGGCTAGGTACTATGAGAGAGACAAGATTTATTTGAGGAAGGCTAACTTACTAACAACATAAAACCACATTGCTACAGATGGTTATTTATCTACTAAGAATAATCTTGAACTTGAATAGTTGGCTAGATTATATACAGGCACTTGAATAGTTGGCTAGATTATATACAGGCATATGCTAAGGATATGACCAGTACCACCTACACATCTTAGTCTTGTATGTAACTCAATGTGAATATTAATAAATATTATAGGAACTATTTTTTCTAGATTTAATATTTCATGTAATACACTTAAAAGTGGTTTTAAATATATTATTCAAAATAATTGTTCAGAACTGCTTCCATGAAGATGGTGTAGATGATTTTCTCTTAATCTTCCTATTAATTGCAACTAATACCCCCTGGACATTATAAATAAAAGTAACATTTAAAAATGTAAAAGGTAAAAAGAAGAATGAAACTTTATTGTCACCTTGGAACCCAAGGAACAATAAGGTGGTAATAACACTTGGTTCTCTTTTTGCCTCTTATATCCTAGAATTGAGTTGGAGAAACTAGAATCCTATAAATGCTAACAGCTACTTACATAAAAATTCTACCCAAAGGCTTGCTCCTTGTAGTCAAAAGACAAGGAAAAAAGTAGTCTAGCATCACAGAAAGCTTCAGATAATAGCCAGTGGACTTCAGTCAAGCACTATAGATAAATTGTGCCCCCCCCATGGCAGCAAGATCAAAGGGGTAGCCTAGCATTCTACTCTTATCAAACTATAGTTATTTCCCCCCTGCCACATGTCTACCTCTGGATGGTGTTGGGGAAGGTGGTGTAGGGAAACAGAATTTGGATTTCTGCTGAGAAGTAAATAAGACCCTCCCCATACCATGCATGGTATCTGTGAATGTGGTATCTGAATCTGTGAATAGATTGGTGAACAGGTTTTTTTTTTTTTTTTTTTTTTTTTTTTTTTTTTTTTTTTTTTTTTTTTTTTTTTTTTTTTACCAGATTTAAGAATCTTCTGGCCATAATTTCTCCAAACACTTTTTCAGCCTCAACCTCTCCTGTCTTCCCAATACTTCAGTGATGTGAATGTTAGATCTTCTGTTATAGTCAGAAAGGTCTAGAATTTCTGTTCACTTTTTATATCATCTAAAGTAGTGCTAAGAGGAAAATTATAGCATTAAATGCTTACATTAGACCCCAGGACAGGTTTCAAAATTAATTTCTGCATTCTGTCTCAAGAAATAAAAAGAATAAAATAAACTCAAGGCAAGGAAAAGGAAAGAAACCTTAACCTCAGCTTCACACATTGTACATGAGTTAATTCAAAATGGATTATAGATACATATCTAAAACATAAATTGTTAATTGTTGGCACCACAAATTCACAGTGACTGGTTTTGCATATTTCTTTGTGGGATAAAAGGAAGAATTGGGATTATTGGTACCACCCATCTGAGGTTTCCCATTGACTCTTCTAAGCATAAGATCATCTATGATTTCTTAAATCATCTGAGGATTATACTCAAGGGCAAGATACTTGTAAGCATAAAATCATCTACGCCTTCTTAAATCACAACAGGATTATACAGGGGTCAAGATACTTCCAACAAACCAACAAACAAAGATACTTCAAACATAAGATTACCTACATTCTTTGGAGTCAGAGTCTTGGATGAATTACAATCCTTTACTAGCCCCACCTATCACTGTATAGACCAAATAAATAGTGGCTGTTTGGGGAGTGGAGGAGGTTAAATCCAAAGACGTTGACTTCCCAGCCATTGTTGGAATAGGATATTTGTCTCTGGTCTTTTTCTTTCGACATTCTTGAGACTGACAATTGGGACTCTTGGCCGGGTTCTCAATATTGATAATTGGAACTCTTGACTGGGCCCGATTAGTTAATCTTTTGGGAGAGAACATAGCAAAAGATCTTTGATGTGAGCTATTACTACACGGATATCTGAAGAGCTCAAATAAAATATAAGGGCAGTACCAAATACTGTTAAGAATATAGAATACTGGATTTCTCATGTGTTTCTGGCAGGAATGTTTGAAAACACAGGGCAGCCATTCTTGAAAGCAGTTTGGCAATTTTTTATAAGCTAAACATGCAACTATCATGTAATCCAGCAACTTTATTGTGGGCATTTATGTCATAGAAATGAAAACTATTCACACAAAAGCTGTACATAATTATTCAAAGATTTATTTAAAATAGAAAAGCTGTAACAACATAGATATCTTTTGGTAAGTGAATTATTAAATGAACTGTGGATGTAAAAATACAATCTGTTATGTTTTGCTTGATTTTATTATGTCTTATGATGTAGACAGCTATTTTGAAGATTACATGAGGCATTATGGTAGCCACTGTTGATTTCCTGTTATCTTATCTTGTTTTGAAGTCATGTATCACTCTCATTGTTTTGTTCTGGTTGGTTTTATTCTGTTTCATTTTGTTTGGATTCTCTTTAAAATAAAGTTTAAAAAATGTATCCATCTATTTATTTGAATGTATGTAGGAGACAGCCAGGTGCTTAAACATATTTATGACTTATACCTTGGAAGATAAATATTGTTTTTCCTATTTTTTTGATTAAAAAACTTGAGCTTCAAAGAATTTAAGTAGCTTGCTTGAGGTCATTTAGGACAAAGGGCAGAATTTTCAGACAGGGTTTGTTATACTCCAAAACCTATTTACTTCTCACTGTAGGAAATGCCATGGGCAGTGGGTGTGTATAGAAAACCATTAGGTGAGGGTTTATGCATCTGTTACTCAAGGAGGGTATAGTTCATGATATTACCTCTAAGAGATTGCTTCTTGTCAGCAGGTCTTCAGTACAAAGTTATTGCTTAAGCACTGGTTTTGCCTTTTTCAGAGTCCACATGAATTGCTTTCCTAAGGTGTCTTCAAAATCATGTGGCATTTGATGAGTCTTTGTCAGACAGAGGATGGGCTCAGATGAACTCCCTCTCTTGATTTACTTCATTAGATAGCAGAACTAAGGCTTGGTCTTATCGTAATTGGATTTGCAGCCTAATTTGTGAAGCCTAGAACATTCTGCTCAGAGAGCTGTGTGAAATGACTGTTTTGTAATATGTGTTCACGCATTCATAGTCAACCAAAATGCAACCACTGATGCCCACAGTTATTGAACAGGTTTGGCTGGAAAAGTTAACATATCATCACATTTTGGAGCCAGAAAGAATTATTCAATTAGGATAATCATCTCATTTTGTAAAGAGGCAGGGTAATATGATGAAGTCATATGTGTGTCATTAAAATGAAAATATGAGTCTTGAAATTTTCTGAGGTTCAGATCTGAATGTTAGTAACACTTCTACGTCCTGTGTTCTGAGTTATCTGCTCCAGGTTTTACAAGAGTAATTCTTGTTTTGTGAAACTGGCATCAACAAATATCTAATTACTGTATTTATTGTAAAAACAAAACAAACTCCAGCATCCTTAATACATGAAGGGATAGTGGTGTCAAAGTAAAATGGAAATACCTAAAACTCTTGATAAAAAGACTGTAGAAATTGCAAGCATAGTGTTGCTGGAAAAGCCCCAGACCTGGAGCCTGCAGTCCAGCGTGGATGGCTTTCTGTGCTACCTAAGTAGCATTGTCATGCCTCTAACTTTTGATGCCATCAACAAACTGTTATTTGGTGCTACTTTATACCTTGCTTGACTTTGGAGACACACTGGTAATCAAAGTAATAGTAATGTCTGCCTTTACCTAACTCACTGGGTTTGTGCACAAGAGAAATGAAGTAGTAGATAGGAAAGCTCTTTTTATAGTGCACAATTCCATAAAATCAGACAACTCCAACCCATTTATATTGCAAGTGTATCTGGCATCACATCACAAATGGATCTTTGAAGATACTGAAAACTGATTTTAGAATAAATGGAAAATGCATTTACATACCTTTTGAAACCATGACATCTAGAAATTGAAATTCAACAGAATGCTTAAAAATAAGCATTTGCTTTAAGCCAGTCACTTGGTTATCATCTCTGTTCCCCAATCAAATATAAGTGAAGGAAATTTTTCTCATTGTAATAATCTTAGTCTATCTATTAGAATAGTATGAAATACACAATAACTACCAAGTATTTGATAAACTAGTAAATCAGTTTTTGCCTTTTATGTGTTTTAGGATAAATGACTAAGATTATATATATATTTAAAGTCTTGGTAGAGATTGTTAAATATACGTGCCAACTTACTATACTAGTTTAATCTTCTGTTTGTATATTTAAAGAGATATAAAATGTATGCTTATTTTATGTTCTTTTCTATCAGGCTAGTATATATTTCTTCTATGAGCAACATTTCTTAATTCTGACAATTATGCTTTCCTTCACATTTCAGCTAGGGATTGCAAATTAACATGACCTCATCTTTTGATCAGTAATTGAGTCAGGTGTGGATGGAGACTCAAATTGAGTCAATGACAAAGACACATCTCTCTGACCCTTGGTTATTGTTTTAGCGATGTTGGATCCAACTGAGACCAGCAAGCATCTTCCTTAGAATTTTTGTACCCAGAAAGCTTGGGATTTTAATTGGTCATTTCAGGCTAGTTGAAGCTATCAGATGTAAAACTCAAAATTAATTGGCTGCCATGTTTTTCATCAGCTGGAGAAAACTAGTCATCACCAAGGTAGAGAGGTGTGAAGCTAAGGTGCAGGGAAGAACCAGTGTGACTATGGTCGCAATGCCTGGTTCGCATTGCTCCTGCAGAGATTTGGGACACATCTGCATCTGTTGGTAATGATGATATTTAATGATAATAAGTTTTTATTACTGCATTTTTATTTTTATTTAAAGTAGTCCAAGTTGCCTTTCAACTGTATTTGGAACCAAGAATCATAATAGTGAAGCTTATTTCACCAGAGGGAAATTTCTTTCCAGATGCATATGGAAATATCCATTTGCCCATATGTAGTTTTGTATTCCTTGACTGTGGTGATACCTCACAAGAATGCTTTATTAGGCCATTTCATTGTGCAGACTTCCGAGTGTACTTATACAATAGGTGGTATACACTGGATGCATCTGGGCTATATTATAATCTTACTGGGCCGCCACCATATGTGCAACTGTGGTGAGGATTCAGAGAGAAGAAATTCTTATGTACTGTTGTTAAGAATGTGAATGAGTACAACCATTACTCAAATCATATTGGAGGTTCCTCAAAAAACTATAATAGCATTATTGTGTAATCTAGTTATACTATTCTTTTGTATGTATCGGAAGGAATTAAAGTCACCATACTATAGAGGTACCTACATACTCTTTTTTACTGAGGAGCAATTGACAATAGCCAAGTTACGGGATTAGCCTGGGTATCAATAAACAGGTGAAAATGTTTTATACACACGCACACACACACACACACACACACACACAATGTAGTGTAATTCACCCATGAGAATAGAATTATATCATTTGCAGGAAAATGGGTGGATCTGGAGGTCATCATGTTAATGAAAATAAAGCCAGAGTCAGAAAGAAAAGTATCTTGTTTTCCCACGTAGATGGAATCCAACAAGGAGAGACAGAGAGAGAGAGAGAGAGAAAGAGAGAGAGAGAAGGAAAGTTGTCGTGAAAATAAAAGAGACTTATACAAAAAGCAAGGAACAAGGAGGAAGGGGGAGAGAGATGGTGGGAGGGTAGTAGTGGGATGGACATGATCAAAATAGGTTGTATGGATGTATGAAAATGCCACAGTGAAACCAAATGTCCTGAAAAATTAATAAGCACTAATAAAATATATAGAGAAAAATTTAGAAGAATTTTGTTTATGATATGTATTACCATGTAAATCTCAATAATTCAAATTTACATTTTTCAAATCAGACTCGCATGTGTAAACGTTGTCTTGTCTCCCTAGTGTAAAAATCTGAATAAGTAAATAAGAATAGATATTATGAAAGGGAAAGGGAGAAAGTATTCAAAAGGAAAGAATAACTGGGATAGGGGAATTATTTTACATATATATAATTATAATTATATATAATCATACTACTAATCTTTGTTAGTTTATCAAAAGAATGGTTTGTGTTTTCATTGTTTGATCATTTTGTCATGCTTATATTCTGTAATTTGAGCAACTACTTTGAAAATAACCATATACAATATATTAACCATTGTTAATCTCCCATTATGTTGATATGAAATTCTGTACCATTGTTTTTAGTCTTTTTTGTTTTCTAAAATAAAAATAAAAACAAATGTATTATATTTGTCTTTTATTTTTTAATTTATTTTATACTCTTTAGGGAAATTCTTTTGCTTATTTGTTTGTTTGTTTTTGGGTGCTGGATTTTAGCCTACCTCCAAATTTTTTTAACAATCTAAATTTTTTTTCACATGTCTAAGCTGATTTTCTACATTGTATTTTAGGTTGCTGTCATCACTGTACTTTGCCCTTTGCACATATAATCTGAAGCATTCTTTGTAAGATAAGTATCGTTATCTCTATTTTTCAGATGATGACAAAGAAAATGATACTCCAAAAGTTGTGAGTGCTGAGATTCTAACTTCGAAGCCCACCCTCCTTCAAACTTTCAATGCCATCTCTGCAAAATATACGCAAGCAACATGGTAATTTACAATTACTGGAATTTAACTTTACCCTTTAATTCATTCAAGTTTTTTTTTAAGTTCACTAATATTGCAAATGAGTATAACAGGTACCTCACATTGTCTTGGAGTTCTAGATGGTGTCATGGTTTAGATCTAGGACATTTCCTCTAAAGCCCTTTGTGTTCAGAGACGAGACTTTTGCATTCTTAGGGTACTCTAATCCTCAGAGGGTTAATTCACTAAATAGTTTGGAAGTGAATTCGGTTTGGGGAAGTGAGTCCTGGTGAGAAAAGGCCTGACCCGAGAGGTTTCATCTCCCATCCTGGTTGCTCACTTAACTCTCTGCTTTCTGGCTGCTGAGAAGTATGCAGCTTTCCTGTGCTACGTCCCCTCTGCTGTTTCTGCCTTAGATCAGATGATCATAGACTGTAAACATGAGCCCAAGTAAACCTCTCTTCCTTCAAGTTGTTGTAGATGTTGATTATTTTGTCCTAATGATAACAAAAAGGGACAGAGACAGATGAGGAGCAAACTGATTGCTAGGTATGTACAGCAGCCCCTTTAACGTAGGGCCGACTGGAGGTTCCATCCACTCGTTGCTCCTCCTATAATCTCTACTCATGGTTCACTCCTCTGAATCCTGAAAACACCTTCACACACCTTTCGCCCAGCAAGCTGAGTCTTTGCAGGCCTTAGTGATGGGTCTTTTTTTCTGGTGTCCTTGGTGCCCTCCAGCGCTGGGTGCTGAACAGAGATGCTGTCCAGTGGCCAGCTGGGGCTACCGAGCTTTGGAAGGAGGCCTATGATCTCATTTTAAGAAGAAAATTTTACAGAGTTGCCCTATCATAGATATTTTCCAAAGAATTCTGTATACAGTGGTACATCAGCTCATAAACCGTGCATTAATTCATTGCACGGTGCTGGGGAAGATGACTACAGTCATGCTCATTACCTGATGCAGAATTGGAGAACAGAAACAAAATTTTGCTGAATACTTCTGTTCCCCAAACCAATTGTTCGTGAACAGACATGTTTGTGAACCAAGGCATTTCTGTTTTTATCATTTTGGTGGCTAAATATTAGTGACAACATTTTAAATAACATTACTCAGTAAAGGAGGTAGTTCACATTCCAAAAGTGGATGTATTTTCCTCTGGAACCCTAATGGACTGTTTTCTCCTTGAATGAAAGAAATATAATCACTATCTTACACACAGACACACATGGAAGCACAAATACACACATACCCGCTGTCTTAGTTCATTTTCTATTGCTATAACAGCATACGTGGATCTCCACCATGTCCACTCCTTTTTTTCAATGAGCTGGTACATTGATTCCAATTCTCTGAGAGAATAATCCAAAGTAAATCTTTCTTCCTTTTAAATTGTTTGTCTCAGAGATTTTGTTACAGTGACAGAAAGCTACCTAACATCAGCTTCCTGCTGGATGTCTGTACACAACACTGATGCTTGGTTCAGTGTCTACTTCCAGCAGTGGTTTTTAGATGATGTCCTAACAATAGTGTTCAGTGGGAATCATGTTAGCTATGGCTGTCACCCACATAAATGTAGTAATGGGGCAGTGGCAGCCATAGGAGTGGGCTTCCCAGATCTCCTTGGAAAAGAACCTGCTGTGGGGAGCTGGGAGGATGGCAGCTACTGAACATGTCAAGACCAAGCTTCCCAGGCTTCTCTCAGCCAGTATCTGAGGGCAGTAAAGGCTCTAGCTGGGCCTTTGCTGCCAACCTGGAGACAATGTCATCTGCTGAGCCAGTCTTGGCTAGGACTTCAAGCTGTGCTGTATTCCAAAACTCTTCCTCACTCATCCTCCTTCTTCTAGCATGACTTGCACAGGTATCTGAACAGCATCTTGGAAACTTCTTGTCCACTCTTTTTCCCTTCCCTTGCAACCTCTAGACTCTCAAGGAATTGGAATTGATGTATCAGCTTATTGAAAAAGAAGCGGACATGGTAGAGGCAGGGAAAAAGAATCATTTCAGTAGCAGCTTTCATGAATGAGCATGCACTGAAGGAGCGTGAGGTGCAGATCCTCTGTCTCCTCTACCAGCCTCCACTTATCTCTCAAATTTCTCAGTTTAGTCAGCAGAGTTTATAGTATTTACTATTTACCAGACATTGCCCTAAACATTTTGTTTATACTAAGTCATCTGATTTTCACTTCAATCTTGTGATGAATTATTAATCCTGTTTTCAGATGAGAACACTGAGGTGCAGAGAAAGTTATGCAAACTTGTCCAGTGCCACAGAACTCTTTAGTTATGGGGGTGGAATTTACTCCACTTACACTACCTTCTTTCTTAGGTCAGTGGTCTTTTGCTGCATTGCCATTGCAGTATCTAAAAAGCACTATCAGTTACCTTGCACAATATTGAACTGCAGAAATAAGATTTTCCCCAATTGTAGGCAGGGTTCACAAGGAAATAGATTTAATGTAGGACATGTAATTTATATGATTATATTATTCACCCAAAGAATCAGATGCAGAAGAGCACGGGAGATCTTTCTACACTCTACAGGCCCAAAGAATCCAGCTGAGGACCTGGATCCCATGGCAATGTCCTGGAAGAGTTCAGCTGAAGACCTAGAGCCCATGACAAGGCCCTTCACAAGTCCAACCAGAAGCCTGGAGCCCATGACAATGTCTCCTGCAAGTCTGTGTCAGGGATCTCTCTGGGAAGGCCCAAGTCAGTGGTGGAAACTAGAAAGTCTGTGCCAGTGGGATGAAGGATCTGTGCCAGCAGGCTGAGGGTTCTGCACAGGAGCCAGGAAGCAATGCTCATGGTAAGGACTGGAGAGCTCCCCCAAAGGGAACCTCAGCATCCTAAACAACAGCAAGGACCAGAGCTCCTCCAATGCTGAGAGCAACTGAGTTCATATCAGGAAGCCAGTATGACAAGCTTCTCCAGGAGAATCAACAGTGCACCATCTTCCCCTCCAGTTCTCTTTTTATGCTTTGGGCAACAATCCTCAAATGGGCTTTCCTTATCAGGACTGTGGTGATTCAGTTCAGCTGGGTGTTTACAAATTGCTCATTAGTTAATACACCACACCAATAATGATATGAAGACTGGTTGCACTGAATTTACTAAGACAGTCTTCAAAGTGGAAACTTCCTAAGGGATTTGCAAGAATAATTATCAACTGTGTACATTTTTGGTTCATTTCCAAAGTCAAGAACATACCCTACCATTCCCCACTCATTACCCTGAAATGCTACTGAAAAACATTGCTGGGATAATTAAATCTGTGAATTGTCATTCTAAATGGCTGGCTTCTTCAGAGAAGTGGGTGACAATTATCAAGTAGCTACTATGTTTTAGATTCTGTATAAAATAACATGCCTGACTATAACAATTGAAATTTCATAACCACCTGTGAACTGATTGCCCACTTTAGAAAAAAGAAATTCCAACTAGATAAATAAGATGCTCAAAGAGCTAGGAAGTATCTGAGTCAAATAAAACCAAACTTTTGCAATTAGACTGTTGTTGTGATTATTATTATTGTCATCGTCATTATTAAATTGCCTTAATCAACTCATTAGTGTTTATTTTGGGGGGCTCTAAAAACTTTAAAAAAATATCCTTTCTTTGATGGATTTCTTCTTAATATGGCAAATGATGTCCAGTTTAACTTTTTCATGATCTCACAGGATGTGTTTATGAATCATAATTACTTAATGTTAACACTTGTGAGGCTATTTATGATTTTTGATGACCGCATTTGTTTGACTTTCATTCAACAAAAGTTTATCGAATGCCCTCTGTGGTAGGCAGATAATAGGCCATTCTGACATGAGCCCCAAGCCTTTTCTGCTCTCTGAGGTACATGTTCTGCACAATGTCTAGGAATAATAATATGATGAGCTTTGTTTCTGTGATTGGGTAATGTTGTGTGACACAGTTGACTCTTAAGATTCTGCTGAGCTGGACTGAATTACACAAATCCACTGAGAACAGAGGGAAGAGGAAGTCAAAGGCAAAGCACAAGAAGGATTTGCTACTCTGTTGCTGGCTTAAAAATAGAGGGGCCATACATCAAGGATGTGAAACCCCTTCCATCGTGACAAGAAGAACGTGAAGACCTCACTCCTAGGGAGCAGAATTTTGCCACTAATCTGAATGATCTTGGGAACAGATTCTTCTCCAAAGCTTTGTTATGGAACCCAGCCTGGTTGGGACTTGAACTCAGCCTTAAATGCCTTGATCAGATCATAGAACTGGGCTAAACTGTGCCTGGATTTCTTACCTATAGTTCTGTGAGCTAATAAATGGATGTTACTTTAAGCTACTAGTGTTGTAGTAATTATTTTCACTTAAGTAGAAACTGATACACTCTTTAAGTGGCAGACACAGTTCTTCATGCTAGGGTTACAACATGGCCTCCACGGGCCAGGGATTTAGCTCAGTGGCTTAAGCGCCTGCCTGGCAAGTGCGAGGTCATGAGTTTGATTCCCGGTACTGAAAAAAAAATGGCCTCTACACTCACCCAGTTTATATTCTTTGAGTAGGACAAGGGATGCAAAAGATGCAGCAGGGAAAGGCCAATAAATAAGCATCCAGTAAAGTGTTTTCTTGTTATCTGTGCTTGGAAGAGAATTGTAATGGGTCGGTATGATTGAAAATGTCTGGAGGGGGCCGTGTATCAGGAGACGACCAAAGGAGGTCTCCTTTGAGCTAGTCATAGTTAGAAAGGTTCGTTTGCATCACGAGAAGATTCTAGCTGAGCTCACTTCTGGGAAAAGTGCATGTACCACTTCCATGTACCTCTGCAAGGGCTTTATGTGGGAAAGTACTTGTGACTGACAGACAGAGGATGTCCTGACTGGGACATACATGACTATAATGGGAGTTGAGGAAGCTGTAAGGTAGTCAGCACCTAGATCTGGTAGAACTTTATGTATTATGCTTGGAAATTTTACTTTGATTCTAACGGTGTTGGGAAGCCACTAGAAGATGTTAACAAGTTGTCATGGTCTGTTTTGCATTTGCAAGGTTTTGTATGGTGTGGAGAAATGTAGTAACAAACCAAATTGAACAAGACTGTATTTTTTCATGAAACTGAAATAGTTTACCACTTTTTATTGATAGAACATTCTATATTTAAAATTTGAATTGGCTCTTTTCTTCTCTTCTCTGTTTATGTTCTGCTGTGGTTCGAATGTGTCTCCGAAGTTCATGTGTTGGAACTTCAATCTCCAGTGCAGCTGTGTTGGGAGGAGGAGCCTGGTGGAAGAGAGCAGGGCCTATTGACAGAGTGAATGACTGAATGGATGATCATTACGCAGAAGGAGGCTAGCTACTGAGAGAATAGATTTTTTTCTCTTTTTTTTAATTTTAAAGAGAATAAAACAAAACAAAACAGAACAAAGCAAATCAGAATAGAACAATGCAAGCAACACAGGACTCCAAAACAAGACAACAGGAAATCAACAGTGGCTACCATAATGTCTCTTGTTTTCTTCGAAATAGTTGTCCATATCTTCACACACAATAATATCAAACATAACAAAATAGTATAAAACCAATCAAAAGAATGAAAGCATTATAGGATTTCAACATCAGATAGTAGGAGATGAACAATGGTTTCTATAATGTCTCGTTTTCTTCAAAACAGTTGTCCATACATACTATCACACATAGTAAATTCAAACAAACGACAACAAAATAAAACCGATTAAATGAATGAAAACATTATAGGACTTCCAAACACGATAATAGGAAACCAACCATGAATACCATAATACATCCCATTATGTTCAAATTAGCTGCCCATACCATCAGACACAGTAAAATCTAACAAAACAAGATAGAACGAAACCAAGCCTAACAAAATTGTGAAAACAATACAAGAGTTTAAGCCAAGGCAGTAAAAAGTTAACAGTGTCACTACCTTCTCCTCCCAGGTGTTTCCTCCCCTATCACTTTTATAATATACATTGTGCTTTTTTGATCCCTCTAACTCCTTCTGTTTTTTATGCTAGGGTTCACCCGTACAAGTTCAAACTCTTTCACCCATGAACATGATTTCTAGTTGCATCCATTTACCTACATGAGACTCAGCATTATTCTACTTTATAGTTGGGTAGCTTTCCATGGTATGAAAATACCCTATCTTTCTTATCCATTCTGCGGTTGACGGGCAAGTTACCCTTGCTTTTTTTCTGACCTCCTGTTGAATGGAACAATTGTTTTCTCTCCTTTGATTTTCAGTCTATAAATTTCCTTTCAAGTTAAATGTGTTTCTTTTTAAAAAAATTTTTTTTATTAATTTGAAGGTAGTAAAATACAACAGAACAGGATGGAATAAAGCCAATTGAGACAGTGTAGTGAAACTGGTACAGAACTTCACAGCAGGTTACCGGGATAACTGTAATAGATACCATAGTATATCTCGTTATCTTCACAATAGTTGTTCAGGTATGGCAAAATCAAAGGAAATATAGAATATTATAGAACTTATCAAAACAGAATATTGAATAGAGCAATAGCATTAATCAGGACAAAGCAAAACAGTGACAAAAATATTTTTCCTCAAAGAGATGGTAGAAAGAAATCTCCCTTGTTTTCTATATTGCATATGGTCAACCTCCAAAGAGATGCTCAGACCTCTGGCTCCCATTTGCTAATGGGGGCAGTGGGATGTTTGATTCTCAGCCCATGTGCCAGTAGACTCACAGCCACTTACTGGGGCAGCAGGCTGGTTGCTGGGCTTCCCAATGCCCTAAGTTCCAACATGGCAGGGATCTCAAGAGACACTGCTGGTTCTCGCCCTGGGGTGGCCGCAGCTTGCCAGACCACAGCCACTTACCAAGGCAGCAGGCTGTTTGCTCAGTGTCCCAGCACCCTAAGTTCCAACATGGCCAAGAGTGGATTTCTTATAAAAGCAAATGTGGCCCTCTTTCACCCTTTCACCTTCAGCCGTGGAGTGACACAGCACAGTGATGCTTGCCAGGCCCTGGCACCGTGCCATTAGATTTACCAGCTTCCAGAAATGCAAGCCAAGTAAATTTCTGTTCATTGTATTGCCCAGGAATTTCTGCTATGGAGGCAGGACAGGCCAAAACATTTTCCTTTTATTACAAAGAAATTAGGAGAAATTTACAGAGAACAATATCTAAATGTCCAAATGAGAATAGATATTTTAACTTGATGACAAATTTGCTTCAATTTCTTATATTTTTCTAACAAAAGAATGGAGTGTTAGGTGTAAAAATAAGGTCCATTTTGTCCTGCATCTTTATCCTAGTTTTCATTGAAGAAGTTAAATATATTATAGATTTTGTGAGTATCCTTTGATGATTTTTGAATTTTATACATACATATGTATGTTTTTATGTTTTGGTGCCTTTAAAATGAAAAATACTACCTTTTATATATTTATTATTTGTTTATGTAGTATATTACTAAATTTATATTTCTATAAAGGCCATCACATGGATCAATATGAAAACAAGGAGACTAGTGCAGGTTGACTATGGATTTTCAGATGAGCAAAGACAGCTGATCAGCCAAACGCAATGTAGTAGAGGTGAAGAGAAGTGGATGGATGGATTTGAGCTGTTTCAGGGATAGAGTTAAGAGGTCTGGCTGATAAATTGGACCTAGGGAATGAGGGAAAGGGAAGAATCAAGACAACTCCTAAATTATTTGTCTTGAGCAATTCAGAGGGTAACACTGACTAAAATGGAGAGGGCTATGGAAAGGAAAGATTGGATAATGGAAAATCAAGAAGTTTATTTTGGCCATACATAATATTTGAGAAGCCTGTCAGATAGTGAATGGAGAAATTTCTGTTTGTAGTTGAATATATAAGATTGGAGTTCAGAAAGGAGGTCAAAATTGGAGATAAAAATGGGATAATCATAAAAACGGATTCTACTTACAGCCTGGAGATCACTTGGTGTGAGACTGTAGACACAGAAGAGAGAAAACACAAGGCTTAAAATCTAGGATACCCGAAAATGTGGAGATCAGCGCATAGTACTAACCAGTGGAAGAGACTTGGCAGGAACAGTGAATGCATTAGAAGCAAGCAGGACACTGTAGGGTGTCCTGAAATCCAAAGGAAGAGAGTGGGAACACAGTGTGAAATCAAGTTGACAATGCCATGCCACAATTTTACTTTTCAGCTCCACCGTTACCCAGTGGAGTGGTTAGTGATAGAATCATTATTTCCATTTGGAGATAAAGAGCAGCTTTGAGAGAATAAATGACCATTGCTAAGTGGCCTGGCTAACAAAAGGCCTTCCCCAATGCCCTGTCTGTACTCCTTGCCTTCCCAGGGAGCCCAGCCCCTGCCCTGTCTTCTCTTGGTTCTACTGTGTCCTTAGTCCTGTGGTCCAGGTCACATTCTCTGCCTCTTAAACAAATGCTAGGGTTGCATATGCTTGTGAACAGCTGTAGTGGCTTTCCTGCTTCCTCATTTGTTGTTAGAACATCAACTAGCAATTATTCCTGCCTAGTGCTCCTGCTGGAGGGATCCGGTTTCCCTTCTACTACTTGCCAATTTAAGAAACAATTTAAGATTTACACCTGAATTCCAAACATGTGGCAGGTACCTGAATTCTTCATAGATGATGCTAAGTGTACATTAGTAGGGTTTTTGACTTTTGTCATGTGCCTGACCCTGTTTAATTGTTAACATTGAGTCCTAGTAAGTGAAACATTGTTAAGCTAGGACTTTGGTATTGTTGCAAAAGTGTTTCAGGCTTTGAGTAAATAACAGTACCAAATATTTTCTATTTTTTTTATGATGAATAAACTTGTGCCAAAATTATCTATAATGTCAGCCCTGAAAAAATATTCCAGTTTAAGTGGTTGCTTTACTCATCAGAAAGTGATTGCTGGAATGTAACTTCCTCAAATCTATGAGATCAGTCTTTATTTCTGTCTCCTTGCTACTGAGAAGTAATGCAGAAAAAATATTGAACAGTGAAAATGAGAGTAAGGCACTAGAGGAAAAGAAACACAATTTTCAGGATATGGAAGTTAAGTTTATGCTTACAATGATCTGGTTGGTTTCATAGTTTACAGTGAAATTAAAAACATTTGTTTTAAGTGTAAACCTCAGCCAAAATGTGTAAGTAAGCTCAATGGGCCAAGATTGTTTTTTAATGAGAAATTCTAAGAAATCAGTTAGCACATGTGGTTCCCCAAAATATAACTATCTTTCTAAACTAAAATGGCACTTATTTGTCATTTCTCTTTTTAGTTAAACTATCTCCTTGATTTTCTTCCTAATATAGATGGCTTCTAGATTTAAATGTTAAAGGAGAAAAGTGCCATCAAATTGTATGGAATTGCAAACATCTACTTACGCTTTCTAAGAAGAAGTGATGTTCCAAAGGCGCAAGGAACCACACTCTAACTTTGGGAATCCATAATATGTAGCAGGAACTGTATTAGGAGTTTTCATGTTTATTACCTTGGATCTTAACTTAGATAGATTAAACCATTTCTACCTTTGGATGAGGAACAGAGAGATTAATTAACTGGTCCAAAATCACACAGACATTAACTCAGGGTGACAAATAAGCATGGCAGTCTGTGTGATTCTGTCACACAGGAGTTGGGAGTGAGGGTAAAGGAAATGCCCCTCCTTTTTTTGCATGGCATTAGGGTTTAAACCCAGGGCCTTCACACTGAGCTGCATCCCTAGCTATACTCTGTTTTTTTGTTTCGAGATAGACTTTCCTAAGTCCCTTAAACTTTCCTGACAGGGCCCTGCTTCTGATCCTCCTGCTTCAGCCTCTGACCTGCGGGGATTACAAGTTCATGCTACTGTGTGCAGCCGGAAGCCTTACTTAGTAGCGCACCCTTCAATTTCCTCACACAGCTCTGGCCTCTCCCCACAACAGTGGCATCCAGGAAGGAAGTGCCCTCCTCACTGTCCTCACAAAGCGCTCGATTGCACCATGTCCAGCTGCAGGAAGTGTATTTATGGGAGGCAGGTCTTCTGAAGGATCTGAAGATCAGTGTAGTGATGTGCTAAGCCTGCTTCACAAACTATCATGAATGTGCTTCTGACACAGGAAATGTGTGGTCTCGCAGTGTGGTGGGCAGAAGCAACCTGGCTCCAGGGTTGGTTCTACTATGGCCTCTGAGGGGCTGACTATTCCAGTGCTCTCTCCTGGCTGCCTTTCTCTTCCTTGGCGGCACCTGTCTCTACCTCCAGACCACCTCTTAGAGGGACTCCTATTGGATTAGGCCATGCCCTTATGGCCTCAGTTTAGCATAATGGGATTTTTAAAGGCCCTATCTTCACCGATGCTCATGCTCTAAGGTGATAGGCACCAGGACTTTATCATACAAATTCTGGGGACAAATTCACCCTATAACAGTCAGACATATTTAATAAATTAGCTTCTTAATTGCTTGTTTCCTTACACAACCAGATACTCTGCAAAGCATCAGAAAGTCAAGGCTGCCTGTTTCTAACTGTTACATCAGGGAAGATAGATGTTAAATAAGTAACTGCAATACAGTGGACGTGGTTAAATAAGTAACTGCAATACAGTGGGACGTGATTGAAGTGCAGGGCACCACAGGATCTGACTAGGAGTTACAGGCCAGGTGTGAAAATGCTGAGGGCAGTCTTTCCAAGCCTCTCCTCTCCATACACCCAAAAGGTGGAAAGGTGTAAGGTGTCCCTTTGGGAGTTCAGGAATCTAACCCTAAATGGTCCACACAACTGGCAGCTCTTTTCTTTCAGGTTCCATATTCTTTCTTTCAAAGCATGTATGTATTTCACATTCTGTTCTGTAAAATGGTTGCATTGGTCCAAATATAGAAATAATCTTTTAATCTCTGACCACCAAGAAAAAGGCCCAGCAAAAATATTTTTCTGCCTATCTGCTGGAAGACAGATCATTTTTGCCTCCTGCCATATCCTCAGGGGGTTATACAGAGACAATGACTCCAATCATTTTCTATCTAGTACTTAGATTTATCCAAAGTATTTTAGAATTGTCTTACTTTAATACGAATCTCTCATATTAAACTGTACTAGTGTTATAGGTGTTTTCAAGCTTGCCTTACAGGTGTGATATGGTTACTACTGATGTCCTCATATTATCATATATTAACTATTTTAGGAAAACCTTTGAAAAATTTTTCTCTGAGTATTTTGTGCAAGAAATAACTTTGCTGTTTTACAGTATACCTTGGTGACTTAACCAGTCACACTTTGTTTGCTTGGCTGGCCAGGAACTCAAAACAGAATTACTCTTTCATCTTTAATTAATTCATTTGGAACTTCTACTGTTTAGAATCTATCTAGTACCTCTCCTATCATTCTTCTCTAACTGTTCTATGTTTATTATCTCTTCAGCCTTATTTCTGGTAACAATATTGTATATCATTACATAGCATATGATTACCCATACTGTAAAATAGTGACTATTATATTGAATTAGAATGCCAGTATGAAGGCTGCAGATTTAGCTCAGTGGCTTAAGTGCCTGCCTGACAAGGGTGAGGTCATGAGTTTGATACCTGGTACAAAAACAAAACAAAAACAAACAAAATAACAAAACAAAAAATAACCTTTGCTCAAAGCAAGAAGAAAATGCCAGTATGATTTTTTGTCACATTGTAAGTATAGTATATGCTGCTACTTATAAATCTATTATTCTCTTTGTCCTTCATACACTGTCCCAGTGTTCACTCTCTGATGCTTCCCTGTCCATCATAGGCCTTGGTGGGGGAGTTGGGCCCCCTCTCCAGCTCCAGAGGTGGATGTCAGTGGACTCAATTTAATCCCTCCAAAGCTGAAGCAGTGGTCCAAGGGTTCAGGCCCAAGGTAGTCAGAGCCTGGTGTGTTCCTGCATTCAAGGAAATTCCTGCACTCAAGGAACATTTAATTCATGAAAGGTCATGTGACCCTGCTTAGGCCAGGGAGAAAGGAGGGCAAGAATCAGACATTTCTTATGTCTGAATAGGGAACCACTGGACATTGGAAGAAAGAATTACACTAACAGAGTTAATCATAAAAGCATAGAGAAAGCGACCTATCTTCTTTTGAGTTACTATATCCTGAAGTCTGGAAAATCTTTAGGTTCCTCCTTCCCTGTGCCAAATATATTTCATTTTGGATCAAGCCAGTTTGAATTTTTATTTCTTTGTTATTGTTGTTCTCACTTACATAAACTACCTCAAATCCCTTTGGAAGCCAGACAGAACATACATAAAGCAAAACCAGAAAGTGACCGCACAAGTGACAATGGGAGCCATGCGTGACTGGATCCCAGCCCACTTTCCCAGCCTTACAGCTTGAGAAATGCACATCTGCCTCCACCAGGACGGTCCCAGCTCTGTGAACACTGCTATGCTCTGAATGCTTTCACCACATTTTCTGGATGTGCAAGCTGTTTCCTCTTCTTCCTATCTATTCCTAGGAAGTGATCCAATGATCCCTCCATAAGGAAGGCAAATTGAACTTATTCAGCCATTAGTTATCAATCAGTCAGTCAGTGCTTTAACAGTTAAGTGAATGATGTATTTAAGACACTATCTCTCCATTTCTGCACCTATAGCATAGCTTCATAGTGGGTTATGTGTATCCAGAGAAAAGATTCCTCGAGGGCATCCTTTTACCTTGGCATCCTTGCTGTGGTACCTGCTAATAGTCAGTTACACGTGCTAAATAGCAGCTGCTCAATCTGGTCATGTTGACTTTCAAAGTAAGAAACTGAAGACTGAGAAGCAAAAATTCGTTGGGCTTTCTGGTGACAGAAGTAGTCTGATCCCAGAGAATACCTTACTCTTGTGCTGCATTTCTGAAAGACTTTAGAAAAATCTGCGTAACTTTCTACAACCTCAGAGAATTGGAATTGCAAGGGTCCTTAGCTTCATCTTCTGTTTTTTCAAATAAGAAGCTGAGACACAGAGGAATCAGGTGACTTCACCAAAGTTGCATAGCTTGCCAAACTCAGGGTCAGAAAGAGAAGCCAGGTCTTCCTCCCACAGTGATGCTCATCTGCTACTTTCTGCTGTCTTTTGCATCCTGACCTCTTCTGGGATTTAGTTTGAGTCACCCAACCCTCTGTGAGTCTTTATTTCTCCATGGGAGGAATGGGGTTATTCTCACAGAGTTGCTGGATAGAACCAAAACATGTGAAAGTATTTTGAACACCATTAAAACATGATGTTTCATGTTAGGCTACTTTTCAAGCCTGAGTATTCTGCAGAAAAAGTCACTCCCATCGGTAACAGGACACCTTTGTAGAATTCTGCAATTTGGCAGATCTACAAAGGAAAATTCATGACATGATGGAAAGCATCTTTTTCCCATTTGCTTTAACAAGCATTGTTTCATTTTAATAATCTGTGGCAAGATGTCTAGCTAATAAATAAAACCTGGTAAGTACATTGGGTAAAAGGAAATACAGTCAGAATTGTAAACCTTTATTGAAATACTTTGCAACCAGCCCCTTTTCTATGGAGATATCAATATTGCCAGGTAGGCAGGTATGAAACATTCCATCTTTAGAGATTCATGAAGAGAAAGGGCCTTTTTCTTCTATGCTGTTCAGTGCACTTATGCATAAACATGCATAAGAAGTTTTGCTTTATTTTTTAAAATGGATTATTGTATGACTTATCAGGCATTGGTATGACACGAAAAGCATGGAAAACAGTTATTTTCTCTCTGTCACCTTACACTTGCCCTCTCTCCCTCTCCCTTCCTCCTTCTTTCTGTCTCTAGAGAGAGAATTTAAGCATTTATTTTAAAAAGTATTGAGTGCTAGGTACAGGCTGAGAGCCAGGGACAAAGAAGAGAATCAGATGCTCTAGGCTCCTCCCGGCTCACAGCTGTAGCCTCTTGAGGAAGTGAGACAAGCAGGGAAGGAGATGGATGAAGGTAAGTGTAAGACTCACAGGAGAACATAATAGGAGCCTCCTTATCACCAGGGCTTCACTGAACAATCGGAGTGCACCTGTAGGATAGTTTTAAACCTGGCAGTCAATCTCCTTTGCAGTTTAATTCCAACTTTCCGCTTGTGAACTTTCAATGTGCTTTCTTTATTCAATGCCTAGCATATTCAATAAAAGTATTAAAGAAATAGCTATGACTTGATAAGTACTAGGTGATAAGAGCCTATGTAATGCTGCATACAAATATCCATGATTAGTTGAAGTCTTCAAGTAATTCTACTTCCTGATAGGAAACAGAATCTCACATAGGATTTTTATAGCTCTGCTCATGATTCTTCATATGATTTTTTCTTTTTTGCTCATCTAAGTTATTTTTGTAAGTTTCTTAAGACAAATTTCCCCTCTCTAATGTGTATCCCTGTTGCTAAATTATGATGGTATTTTATGTTTAAGGATTACTGTGTTGCTAGACATGGTACTAAACTCTTTATAAAGCATCACATCTACTTTACAAAGTCTATCCAAGTTTGAGGTGTGTGCAGTTATTCTCCATATTTTACTCATGCAGAAATAGAAGCTCAGAGTGTAAATTTTCCTGATATGTACACAGCCACATAGTGAGATAACAGGAATAGGGTCTGTCTCCTTCCACATCTCATGCTACTTCAAGGTCTTTCCTGGGACAGTCTGAAGATGCTACAGATGGTTTTCTGTGTGTGCTTGAGGACCACGATGCAGAACTCTGCCTGGACTCCCATTCTCTCCTCTGCACGTGTCTAACTCCTTTTTCCTTTCAGAGTGACATTAGGCTTCCAATTAATCACAGTTCATTGTCTACATTGTCTCACTGATTCTCTCTCCTCAAGCCCTTAAAATGGTGTCAAAAGACTAAAGATTTTGATATTCAAGGACAGAAAGAATAGTAAGGAAATGAAGAACAAATGGAATGGTTCAACAGCTTCTGATGACAGGAAACAGATGCAGATGAGGCAGACACCCATGGGGTACCAGTGTACCCATGGGCAGTACCAGGGTAAATGCCTGCAGATGACTTCCCAGCAGAACCTGTGAAAGGCTTTGCCAGAAGAATGGCAGGAGCACAGGAAGGTTGAAGGCACAGGCTAGCACAGGTTGACCTGCAGACTTCTGGCCAACGTCACTCCCAAAGACAGGGCGTGTCTTCATTGCCTTTTACTCTTACACAGGAGACCAAATTATGAGGGATAGCAAAATCTGGGCAGAGTGAGGTGATGTGATATGAAGTTAAAACAGGATTAAGGTAAATTTTTATAGCAGAATTTGAGACCTCAGCATGCTTTTCCTCTGTGTAAGCCAGTAGCCAGATGTACATCCCTTCCCTCACAGCTTTTAACAGTGGAGTGCAAGGTCGTCTTGTGGAGAAGTGAAGTAGCTCCAGAGGAAGGATTTCTAGAGTTAGACACATGGGCCTCTCCATCAACCAGAAAATCAGGACCTGTCATTACCCCAAGTAAAAGCCAGTAGTGAGTCTCTGCCCAAAACCACGGTATTTCTAATAAAATATTTGATGCTTCACTATTTTAAAAATGGATAATCCAGGATAGCATGAAAGGTTTTTCATATAAAAATGATGAAAACACATGAAAAAGAACCACCAATGAAATAAACCTACAAAAAACAACCACGGAAAGAAATTCAGTGAAATGGACAATGCTAGGAATGGGGGAAAATTTATAACAACCTACCACTACCATCTTCAGAGAGACAAGAAAATTTATTTATCTATAGAATAACAACATGATTTTAGGGAAAGGGAATACCAGAACAACAACAATAGCAACAAAAATAAATATATTTTTGTATCCTTCAAAAGGAATTTAAAATCCAGAAAGCTTAGAAAATACCTTTATTGTAGAACAAAAAGAAAAGTAGACATAGAAAAAAAAAAGATAAGAAAACTAGGATTTTAATTGAATAACTCCCATTTCTAAACATTAGAAGTTTCTAGAGAAAAGATAGAGAAAATGGAAAGGGTCAAAGAATTAATGTAGTTATCTACATCTACAGAAATAGTGTAAGGACATCTCCCATAGTGAGATAGGTGAGCCTCTATACTGACAGACCCTGTGACCCTCTGTGACACTATACAATAGCTCATATACTATATGATATAGCTCATATACTATATGATATAGCTCATATACTATATGATATAGCTCATATACTATATGATAGCTCATATACTATATGAAACTATATGATAGCTCAACATACTGTACACAAGATCTTATATCACAGTACAGTACTGTGAAGTTTTCTAAAACTTGGAATAAAACGATGACTTAATGTTCCTTTTACCCCTTCCTGAGACATCTGACCTACACTTATGGCTTTTGTGACCACTTATATCCAGTTAATCCAGGTAGCCATGGAATAAAACAGTGACTTACCTCAAAAGTCACCTGTTTCCCTACTCAATCATATGCCCCTGGTTCCCAGGCCTGGATTTAGCACTACACTGAGTTTTGTCTGAATTATTCTTTTGCTTTCTCCATGAATTCTACTACCTATATGCCTCTCCCTAAATAATACATTATTTTCACTTTGATTGTTTTGTGCCTTTGAGTAAACAAAATTGTACTGTATTATGGCACTTACTTTTCTCGACATTTTTTGAGGATCATTGTATAGATGCTGTTCCTGCGGCTCATTCATTTATATGTAATCTGTTAGGATTTTCGGCGCAATGAAACAGCAAAATATGAGAAAAAAAAACCTAAAACTTCTAAAACTTTGGAATAAAATTGAGGGGGGTATTCAGGATCAGGATTGAGAATTAACAATAACACTGGATTATTAGAACAGAAGAGTAACATTTTCAAAATTTGGAGGGACAGTCATTTTCAATCTCATATCCTGTACTGAGCCAAATTATTGATTAAGATTATAAGGTGGTAGCAAGGCATTTTTTGACACAAAAGATTGAAATCTTATCCACTTCTCTACTAGAGATGTTTTTGCAGGGAGCTATTGAGGGACATGTTTTATAACATAAAAGAAAAGGAGGACAAGGCATTTAAAATCCCGGGGTACTTAATGAAGACAGTGGAGAGAAGTGGAGGAGAGAGGATGTGGCATAAAAGCAGGGTCACGGGTCTGAAGATCAGAATCCTGGTGGGAGAGGTCCAGTGAGCTGTGGAGAAATGGTGCAGGATTGGGGGAAGGCATGAGAGAGGGGAGAATGGGAGACAGAATTTGGAGTGAGTGATCTGTGGCCGTGCATTTTTAAAAGAGTTACTTTTGAAATAATTTGTGATAATGCATTGTAGAGATGCCTTTGATTTTGAAAGGTCTGTTGGGCTATTTAAAAAGTACTGATAAATTTTAAGTATGAACAAACAAACAGAGTTGATTAACACCTGTTGGAAAAAACACTAAGTTCCATGGCAGGATGTGTAATCAGGGTCGACTACTTGGGTTAGTAATGATCAACATCTGTGTAGTCATAATGATATAACACTGATTATTGATTTACTCAATACTGTAAATGTACTTAACAAGACGAAGGCTGATGGTATAAAGAAGCTAACTGCTTAACTTATATCACAGGGCTCAATACCTAATTGAAATATTATACAATGTATAACTGTATTAAAACATCACAGGGTACCCTATACCATTTTTGTGTTTTTTATATTTTATGAATTAGCTAAACATTATCTAGTAGTATAATTAAATTATTTAAGAGTGGGAAGATATTAACAGGAAAAAAATAAGTGAAATATATCAAGAAGTTGACTCTGAGATACAGGACTGGGGATTTTATGGTGAGTGGGGCAGAAGATTGCCATTTCTCAGCATAATCTGGTCTATTTGATACTAAAAATAAGATGGATTTATTATTCACATAAGATGTAACAGCCAATGTTAGAGTTTGTGCTTCCTGGACAGCTTTTTCAATGCCTTTCATATACTCTAAGCTCCTTATCCTCCCCTCCTTAACTCCCTTTCCCTGTCTGGTTTCATCTAAATTATATGATGTATCACACTAGTTTCATTTATTAGTTTATGGTCCAAGTTTTGACACCAGGTGGTGAGCTCTTTGACTACAGGGATTGGCAGATATCTCTTCAAGACTCTTGGTTCATGGTGCTCTGCTAGCATCAGTAACTTTTTTACTGAGGTCCTTAGTCTAAAACATATCTAATAGGTCTGCTTATTAAGTAATTGATTGCAAACTACCCAAGATTTTCTTTCAGGAGCTCAGCTTACATAGTGTTCACATTGGAGAGACTCCAGGATGTGTGCTTAGGCACAGGAACTAACTTCCGCCAACAGGGTTCTTAAGCTAACTTCCGCCAACAGTGTTCTTAAGCTAACTTCCACCAACAGGGTTCTTAAGCAGCTAACCATAAAGGTAATACAAGTAAAAAACTGAAAAAGGAAAAGACCAATCCAGAATGCTGCTCCACATCAAATCACCTATTTTATTTTCCTATTCCTGCCTAGTCCTTGTTTATGTGTAGACATCATATTTGTACCTTATATTCATGAAAGATGTAAATTTCTGTCGTGATTCATTCACTCACAGAAGATTTAACCAGATAAAATTTTCTTTGCTAGAACTTGGTCTTCATAATGGTTATTTTAAACAGCTGTATAATATTTCATCAAGTTGTATTTTTTCTATTTTCTTCTGAATATATATTGACTAAATTTTTCTTACTGTACAATAGATGCCTTCACACATTTCTCCATTATTCTTTTCATTTACAGAAAATGATTTTCTAGTAGATGCTAAAATGGACATGAAGTTTTAGAACTTTAGAATCTAAAAACTGGAAGAGAAGTTACTTTATTAAATCTTGAACTCAAGAATGCCCTCCAAAGAATACTTCATGACTCCTTCCCACAACTACATTTTCTCACACAGAATTTCACCCAACTGCTTAGCTAATTCAAATTTCTAAAGTGCTGTTTTTAAAGCCCCAATTGCACCATCACCTTCACTTGTTGGTCCTTCTTCTGCCCTGAGGAGCAAATGTGTTCTGTTCTTCCACATGAGAGTCCTTTAAATATCTGATTGAGATGATCATGGACAAGCTGACCTTTCTACAATCTTTGAGCTAAAATATTCCCAGTTCCTGATTATGAATTCTATGACTCATTCACCTTTGTCATTTTTCTGCTCCAATTAGCCAACCCTCTTCTATCCCTGCCCATCATCCACAGTTCCCCCAACCCCTTCCCTGGACTGTCCCTCCAAACCCATGCTGCTGTACTCTGTTCGGTCAAGGATGCCATTGGTTATTTTTTTTTAAAGGTTAAGAGCAGACTATATTTATTGAGAGAAAGAAAGGCCATTGGTTATTTTATACCACTATTTTCTGTATCTCTCCAATGAATGAATAAACACAAACCACTGCCAGTCAAGCTCTGGCATTATATCAGTTGTAAGTGTGTCTCATTTTCAGAGATGTCAGCATGTGGAAAAAAAATACATCTTTTAGAATCAGCAAAATACATGATGGCAGTTGTTTCTTTCTAGGTCAGCATCAGACTATCAAGATGTGTGCAGTGTGGCCCCTGGGGCTGGAAGGAGTATTCCCAGGGATGATTTGCTTTTCCTAGACAGTGCTTGTACCTGCCCAGGGGGTTCCCAGTTTGTCCTCAGAAGTGGGAACTTTTTGGTACTCTGTGTGTGTGTATGCACACACACATGCATGTTACATAGCTGCATCCTTACTTTCTGAAGAAAACACAGTTGTAATCTAACAATAGTACTTCATTACAGAGGCATGGTCCAGAAATGGAGGTAATGCAAAGTACTGATGGTGGACATGTATTCATGAGAGAAAAAACAACAGTCTGAAAAACTGTTTACTTTATTGTCATAGATCTATATTTAAATGACGTGGACTTTGACACTGTCTGCAATAATAATAATTTAACAAATGCAGGGTAGAAAACTGAGAGGAGATATGTGTGTCTAAAAGCTTTAGTATTTTAAAATTTGTGTGTGTGTGTGTGTGTGTATGATAGCTAAAAGAATATACCATAATTGTATTAGTTATGGGAAAAGAACAGTTTTACTCATATGTTTAGATCAATTTTACATGTCTACATCTGTCAATCTAAGCAACCCTCTGGAAGGTAACAATATGTAATATTACAACCACTGTCAAATTCCTGGCATCTTGTTTGGTAAACCTATATTGTTATCAGATTCGGTTTCTTATTGTTGTTTGTCCGTCTGTATTGCTTTTTGCTTTTCTTTTCTATGTCTTTTTAATCTTAAATAAAAAATAAAATCTTTAGTGTTTTAATATTCTCAAATCAGGAAGTCCATGAATAGTGTATAAATTTGAACTACAGTTTAAAAACTTTAATGATCCTTGCCTTTTACTAGGTTCACAATTATTTTCAATTTTCAATTTAGCAATCTAGAGAGATAGTCTAAGAATTGATATTACTTGTTTGGAAAAAAATTGAGCAATTTTTAGCAATCCTTATAATGATGCTTTTATTAATTCAAGTAAAATGAATGTAGTACTTCTATTAATCATAACACTATAGTGTGATCCAATAAGATCTTATTTATAAATTTTTAAAATTACTATCAGTTTAGGAACTTATGGTGGTTATATCCAACCATATTTGGTGGAAAATTGCAGTTGTAAATATTGAACTGTCCTTCCTAGAGTTAGACTCCAGTGAGCCTCTGGTCACAACATTGTCATCAACCAGGAAACATACAAGCTTATTTTAGCTATGTTTCTGATTCAAGCCACCTTAATATGCATTGCTGATTCACTGAAATAACACACTATAACTCATGCCTGAACTAACTTATCTAATACACATGTATTTTTTCACACCACAGCATCTTATGCTTGAGAAAACTAAACAATTTCAGCGCCATGCTTGGGGGCCATTATAAACAGAAATCTCCACAGAAAGCACAAAAACATAAACAATGTGCTACTGCATAGATAGACTGCATAAAGCACCTTTAGTTTTGGTATAAGCACTGGATTAGAAAGACAAAACACTGTCTTGCTAGAAATGGGTGACTCAAGTTTCTTGTTGATCTGTGCATCTCTGTGAATGACCACAAGGGTCCATAAATGTTGATTTGGGCACTGTAAATCAGTTTTAGCATATAGACCAATTCACAAACATGGCGTCCATGAATAAGGAGGATTCAGTGGTTTTTTAGTAAAACTGAATTTACCCTTCTTCTCTTTCTACCTCCCTAACTGTCCTTGTATCTTTTTATCTATAGAAACATCCCTGAAATTTTACTTGAAAGAGTTGACAGATGCTATTACTTGGTGCTAGGAGTTTTAGCTTTTATTCAGAAGCAAAAATATAACTGTATACATGTGTACAGATATAACAAAATCATTGTTAAAATTAATATTAAGCTATAGTATCAAAGATTATAAAAATAAAATAATAATATTTTGGTTTTTTGTTTACCACAATTGTATTCATGTTTTTTCTCTCATATATCACAATTCATTTTTCATGAGGATGAGAAACTAGACATTCACACACTGTTAGTTTTTGTGTAAATTAGAATAAATTCTGGGGAGATACCAGCAAAATGTAAATTTTCAATGATTTTGATTTTACTTCATCTAGTCATGCAATTTCCAAACATTTTACTAGTGTAATAATCAGAATACTTTATTGCAATATTATTATAATTGTAAACATTTTAACCAAACCAGTAAATAAAAATAAGAGGCAAGAAAAGGAAAAACAACTCTTAGGGGTCAAATTCTTTAAGAATTTGGAAAACATTTTTTATGTAAGAACATGTAAAATACCATGTGGAGGAGTTGAAGGGAGGGAGAGGGGTCGGGAAAAATGAATCAAGTTATGTGAGGTACAAGTACAAATTCTCTATGTTGAATGTGGTCATTATATAGCTAAAATATACCAATAAAATCTGATTGAAGAGAGATGATTTCAGCAACATGCAACCAAAATGTTAGCAATGGTTGTGTCTGTAAGATTCTAGGCAACTTTCATTGAGAAATGTTTTTAGGTATGATTCACAACTTTTGTGGCAAATAACTATCACTTTATAATGAGGAGAAAATAGATAATGAATATTTAAAAATCTACATGGCTCCTCAAGAAAGCGTAAGAGAAGTGGCACAATTTACATAAATGTGTATGACTTTTTATTATTATCAATGTTATTTTGAGGACTTCATAATTTCTTGACATTTTCATAAACATTGTATCCTATAAAAAATTTAAAATACATCATTAGGAGGTAGATTTAATAATATTCACCATATGAATAAGAGTGCTTAAATTGAGATATTAAACATATACCCAAAGGTCCCTCTCAGTTAATAAATAGAGGCAGAGCCAGACTTCAAACACTCATCTTTCCAGTTACCTATAAATGCCAGTGTCATATTTGAGAAACTATTGTTCTGCAGAGACCAACAAAACAATCTATGATTTAATTGCAAGAAAAATAATAAATATTTTCTATAATAAAATAACATCTCATTTAAGCATCACAACAATGCAATGAGTGAATGGTAGTACTCTAAACATGGTCCTTTATATTATCAGCAATTATTTCAATCAGAAATATCTGATGTTCAATATGTAGTTCATGCATTGAGTCAGTATACACCTAGCATGTATCAGTGCCTGTCCTCATAAAGCATTCACTCTTGCTGGGAGGAACAGACAGTAAGTGTAGCATATATAACATGACACGTGATGATACACGCTGTCATCATTTGATACATGCATCAAATGAAAAAATGAGAAAGGGCCCTCCCAATTTTATGCTTTTTCTCTGTTTCTCACTTTGAGAATCTGACCAGTGTAATTTTTGTCCTGAGATGCAGAAGATGGGAGAATCATTTTGAGGATGAACAGAAAATCGAAGTCTACAGTTGGAGTGCCTATTAAATAGCTAATGGAGATGTCAAGTAGACAGTTATTTTTATGAATCTGAAGATTAGGTGAGAGGTCAGGTCTGGAGCTATAAATTTGGGAGGCATTGGGTTTTGGATGGTGCTTAAATCTGTGAAATTATATGCAATTATCTAGAGAGGTGGCGCCCTGGGACATGTCTATGTTTAGATGCAGAGTGGAATACTCAATCAGCAAAGGAGAAGGCAAGGAAAAGTGTAGAAACAAAACTAGGGAAGTGTGGTGTTATGAAAGTCGTTTATTGCAGGACCTGGTTTAAAACCCAGTTCTGATTCCTAGTGTTTGCGTCTTTCCCATTATTGAAGGTTTTCATTATGCTTCTTTTCTTTTTATACTTATTCTTTTTTTCTCTAAAAGAGTTATTTAAGTAATAATTAAAGCAGTAGATTTGCCAGATGGTAATTGCTAAGATGACTTCCTTTACTTTTTAAGTCTTCAGGGCACAATTCCAGTTTTCTGTAACCTTCAAACATATGTGTAAATAGTTCAGTGAGTTCATTATCTAACTCCCTAAACAGCAGAGCATGCTATCATCCAGAAGCCAACGCTAACTCATAAAATGGAGCAATGAAACACTTACCCTGAAGGACCTTTACAAGAAAGCCTGTATATTTGTGGGGTCTTTCAAAATGTACTTGATGCTCTAAATTTTCATGTATTTCATCTGTCCTCAGAGGGATAAGCTTTGTATGATAAATTGAGTTGTGTTGAAATGTAATTAAGTTTCACAACTGTATAGACCCATTTCTCCAGATCAAGAGATAGAAATCTTTCCATTTTAGAAACCACTTCTGGACCCCTTCCTAGCTGACATCAGCACTACTCCCTGCCTCCACAACTGTCTGGCTTCAGTCTCCTTTGGTTAGATTTAGTCTATCCTTGAACTCCATGTAAATTGAGATTAAATGGTATTTTCTCCTTTGTACCTGGCTTTTTCAATGTATCATAACATAAGGCACATGCATCCATGTTGTTACATGTGGTGACATATTACTCTTGTAATGTTTTGCTGTAGTACTTCATTTTCTAGAAACACTACGAGTTATTTCTCTGTTCTACTGACAATGAACCATTCGACTGTTTCCAGTATTTGAGTTCTGAGTAAAATAACGACAGTGGCCTTGCACTTATTTCTCTCCAGGCATATCTGGATGTAAATACTACCATATTTTGTTCTCACTTTCACACATCTTTGGAAAGCACTTTGTCAGCATATAGTAATAACAGCCTTTAACTTTTTATATTACTTTCTCAGGAGATCTTTCTCTTTTTGGGGGGGCATCCTAAGGAAATAATGATGCATATTGTTAAACATTTTAAAAACAGTATATTTACTGGAGAATTATTTGTAGTGGAAATTACTTATGCCTAGCAATAGAGAATATTTGAAATGAATTAAATAAAATCATCAGTCATTTATCTATAACATATGGCATTTTACCTATGTAGTGTTAATAAGTACAAAAATAATGTTTGCCACTGTGCAGATTTTTAAAAGCAGAATATATACTTAAAATCTGAGTATAACACTTTGGTCCTTATTTACTCTTTCAGTTTCTCACTCCAGGGAGACAGTACGATGTGTATACATGTGAGTGATTCATTTCACTTCTTAGATATTGTGAAATGGGAAGAAATTGTTGAAAAGATAACAGGAACTAGGGTGGGGAAGTGGGAAAGGAAAGGAAAAGGAAAAAATACAACATACTCATACAACTAGTTTCTCGTAGTTCATTGAAAAGAAATTTTCATGCTAATAATGTTTGGAGAACTTTTTATTCCCATATCTTGTACTCTGAGTCACTACTTTGAATATAACAATATGCAATATATTAACTGTTGTTATTTTCCTATTATTTTGTTATGAAATTTTTTTCCATAAAATAAAAGTTTAAAAAAAGAAAAAAGTCTGCATATGACTGGGAAAAATCACATAAAACAGAGAACAAAAAACCTCAGGAGGAAATATGAAAATTCTAATGGTAACAGAATGGTAGATTCCTGGGTGATTATTTCCTTCTCTATTTTTAGATATTTTTTTGAGTATTAGCAAAATATTTTCTATACTTTGCTTAAATATTTAAAAATTTAAGTCTTCACTTGCATTGTTAGTAGCAGAATGGGATTCAGAGTAAAGTATGATTCCTGAAACCGGATTCCCTGGGTTCAAATCCCAGCGTGCTGGATCTGTTGGTTGTTAGTTGTGTTAATGTGGGCAT
>PVJX010004501.1:34106-94298 GCA_004027295.1 Dolichotis patagonum
GGGGGGTCGGTGGCCCTCCAGCGACCGTCCTGGCTGTGCTTCTTCCACTCCTTCATCCTTCTCTTCTTCCATCCCTGTTTACTCCTCCTCCTTCTCCTCCTGCTCCTTCTCTCCTCCTTCTCTTCCTTCTTCTCATCCTTCTCCTCCTTCTCCTGCTCCTTCTCCTCCCCCTCCTTCTCCTCCTTTTCCTTTTTTTCCTCCTTCTTCTCCTCTTCCTTCTTCTCTTTTCCTCCTCTTCTTTCTCCTGCTCTTCCTTTTCCTCATCCTTCCTCTCCTTATCTTACTCCTTCTCTTTTTCCTCCTCATTGTCTTCCTCCTTCTCCTTATCCTTTTTCTCCTCCTTCTTCTCTTTCCCCTTCTTTCTCTCCTCCTTCCACCCCTCCTCCTCCTTCATTCTCCTTCTCATTTTTCCTTCTCTTTCTCCTCTTCCTCCTCTTCCTCTTCCTCCTCTTCCTTTTGCAGTTTCTGATTTCTTGTTTAGTTGAAAACTGTCTTTGTGAAAGAATTGTCTCAAGTTTCAGCAGTTGTCCATTTTCAGGAGTCATGCCAGTGGCGCTCTGCTTACCCACTTAAAAATTACTTTTTGTTCTGTCATACCACATGCTGGGTATGACTGGGTGGAAAACCAGTTTTCCCATGCCTTTTTTTATTTAAAAAAGAGAAAAGTCAGAAAAGAACACAAAGCAAAAGGCATAAACAACAACAACAAACTCAGAACAATGTCAATATAGGTTTTCACAATAGAGTCAAAGAAATTTAACCATGATGGTTATATTGCATATTTTTCTTTTTTCAAAGAAATAAAAGAAAATTAAAGAGGATAGAAAAGCAGAAGAAGGTAGAGCAATACTGAATTCAAGACATTCAAAGGAAAAAAAATTCTCATCGTAGAATCACTAGTTGATACATTTCTTGTTGTTGTCTCAAAAAATAGTTGCCAAAGTTACAAAATCAAAGCATCAATAGTGGCTAGACACTCAAACTTTGACAGCGTAAATCCTTCTGTTCAATGTTCCAACAGAAATTCAGTAATATGATCAACTGTCTTACACATTATGCATTTCATTATTCTCTTTAGAGCACTTTCCTTCCCTTTCACTTTCACAATATCTATCATACTCTTTGGATCCCACTACTGGGTCAGTTTTTGTTATTTTTTACACTAGAGAGATAATGTAATATTTACTCATGTGAGTCCTGTTTATTTCACTAATGAGGATATTTTCAAGTTGGCTCCATTTACCTATAAAGGTCGCAAGATCACATTTTTATGGCTGAGTAGTATTCCATTGTATAAAAATACCGCATTTTTCATCCACTTTGCAGTTGATGGGCATTTTGGTTGTTTCCAAGATTTAGCTATCACAAATTGTGCTGCTATGAACATAGGTGCACATATATCACTGTGACCTGACGTTTTCAATTTTTCTGGGAAAATACCCATGAGGGGAAAAGCTTGATAGAATGGAATTTCCAATCCTAGTTTTTTTGAGGAATCTCCATACTGATTTCCACAGTTTTTGTACCAGTCTGCACTCCCACCAACAGTGGAGGAGTGTTCCTTTTTCCCCCACATCCTTACCCACATTTGTTATCAGTTGTCTTCTTGATGGCAGCCATTCTTTCTGGGGTGAGATGAAATCTCAATGCTGTTTTAATTTGCATTTCTTGAATGACCAGTGATGGTGAGCATTTCTTCAGGTAAGATGTTGATGGATGATCCTAAATTCATGATGTCATGTAAGATCCTAAATTCTGATTTTGAACAGTATGAACCAGAAAGGGCTAAGGAACCATATATCTTAAAATACTTCAAATTGTTATTTTATAAAGCTTTGCAAAACCCATCTATCTTCTCAAGAACTGAAATCTGAAAAGGTTAAGGGTTATGTCTAATGCAAATTTGCTGAGAAAGCAGGAAATGAATGAGGTGCCTGAATGTTGGGCAGACTTTTTGTTCTTGATGTCACTTTCTCTCCATGTTAGAATTCTGGCAATACTGTACCTTATTCACGTTAAATCTTTCAGTAAATCGGCACTGACTGTTGTGCCTGTGACTGTAATATTAGTAGTAGGAATTGTTTTCCTAGCAACTGAGAACTCTAACTTTTGATATCTCTGTTGAGGGAAATTCCAGCAACACTTAACTGTAAAATAAACAGGCAAAGGTTAGTTCCCAGCAATTGGAACTTGCAATGCTTTATTGTTGTGTAATAAGTGAAGCCTTTGTACCATCCAGGTCTTTATTCTGCCCTAACCAAGCAGCGATGCTGATGTTTAGGAAAATGACAGAAAAAGATGACTGAAATTCAGTTACTTATTTATTTAAAAAAAATATTGAAGATCTACTATGTTTCATATGCCAGGCTATGTGTTGGGAATACCATAGTGGTCCCAACAGTGCATCTTTCTTCAGGGAGAACACAACCTTTTGAGACTGACGAACAAGTAAACAGGCATTAGAAGGAGACAGGATGAGGGTGAAAGGGGAAGGATTCTAAGACAAAGCAAGTACAGAGTCAGTTCCATAGCTATTTATGAGAAAAGGCACCCGATTTAGTCTACATGTGGTGTAGATGGGGAAATTATAGAATTGTCGGTGTAAGTGTCAATTAAGCAAGGATGCGTGGACCTTCAGGGCTCGGTTGTAGTTATTTTATAAAGCCATCTTTGCCATAAAGGGAATCAAGCCAGGTACAATGGCACATGCCTGTAATGCCAGCTCTCCGAAGCCTGAGGCAGGAGAATCATAAATTCGAGTATGGGCAATTTAGTGACTTAGCAAGAATCTGTCTCAAAATTTCAAACAGGCTGGGGATGTAGCTCAGTGCTGGAGCCCCGAACTGGTTCAGTCTATATTACTGCAAAGAGTAAAACTGACTGAAGTCCGTCCCAGAGAAGAAATGATTTGTGGTAAAGTTCATCTACTCTAAGTTGCTTGTGTATGTGGACTCATGATACTGGTTTTTTCTTAATAGAAGAATGGTTGTGCCAGATTGAGCCTTTGACTATTAACTTGATTTTTAAATTATGTAAAATATTACAAATTAGAGAAAACAAAAATGAGTATGACAACTATCCACCGACTGTCTTCCTTGCTTTATCAAATCTTAACATTGTGGATTTATAATCGTAGACCACAGAATGATGTTTAGTTAATAATACGCCACATGTATAAGGCCGTATAGCACAGATTTACCCCAAGTTATCTTACCTAGATTTGTGTAAATGTACCCTACAATGTTTGTACAATAATGAATGGGTTGGCAGCTTATTTCTCAGAGTGCTTCCCCATTGCTAAGGGGTGGAGGATGGTGCTTGCTTTGAATAGCGTTTCTTAAAGAGCGACCTAGATGGGTGTTGTTAACACCCTGCAAAATCAGAGCCTGAAGCGTTCTAGGTCTGTGGCTCCTCTGTTTTTTCTGGATCACGTTCCTCAAAATCACATGAACTACTGACGTGTAAGGAAACATTGCTACATTTATCAGTTACACTAAATTTAAACAACTACATGATTATATATGCTTTAAATAATATTTGTGAGGAATGATACACTAAAGCATGGCATTTGAACCTTGTTTCTGGGCCCTCCTCAACTGATTTCCTTTTCTCACTCATCAGAGATAATCAGAAACCCTACTGGAATGTCACTGTGAATTGGGTGTTTGTATCACCTAGCTGCTTACCTACTATAATGCTTTATTTTCTTTGATGGAGCAGATAAAGTTTGATTTTCACAGAGAAAATTATATTGCCTAGCTTCCTTTTTAGTAATGGTACTCTTAATACTAAGATTTGGCCATTAAGCTTGGATGGTGTGCTGTGTCTAACAACCAGGACATCTTAAAAGCAAGGGGAAACAACATCTTTGACATTTTTTTCCATCCTGTGATGGAGCCTTGATGTGATGGGGGTAAAGCAGGCATCTTGGACTCCAGGCTGGAAACTTTCTCTGGAAAGGGGAGAGGGACAGCTAGAAGGACCCTAAGACTCTGAATACTTCACAGATCCACCACATAAACCTTAGCTGGCAATCTCCCTTCATATCTTCTATATCAGAGAAAGTCATGTTGTTATTTCTTTGGTCTTTGTGTCTAGCATTGAACCTAATCCTATGATAAAGAACAGAAACAGAAAATATGTTTTACAAATTCAGAGTATCACCATACTATTCTTAAGATTTTATAATTTAGTTTTGGTTTAATGCTACATTTTGAGATTTACTGATCTCAAAATACCTAGTTCTAGTCTACTTTTGTTGTTGTTTACAAACTTATGATGTAATTAATTTGATGATGTAATTAATTTGATGATCTCCTAAAATGAACACTTAAGAATCCCTAATATGTTCTTATGACACCTGTGGGTTAGTCTTTACCGAAGTCCTACACGGTGTGCTCTCGGCCTTGTAAAGAACGGCTGACCCTCAGCACATCCTTTTACTACCATCATGAGAATTACCTCTGTGTCCCTGCTGGGCTGTTAGATCATCTGTCTTCTATTTAAGGTTACTGCTCTGTTCCTTGGGAAATGCCCTTTACTATCTCTTTGAGAATGCATGGTAGGTCATTTTTAAAGATGTTGCTAGTTTTGAAAACTCTGTTCTCCTTCCACATTTGATTTATGTTTGGCCCTGCTCAGTACTTTTAGGTATAAAATCACTTTCTCTTGCAACTTGAAGCTATTTCTGCATTATTTTCTAGACTTCAGGGATATGTAGGTAGGTTCATTCTTACCTTGATGCATGAGTGCCTACAATTTTCTCTTTTTCTCCCTCGTGTCAGTTTTACAGTACTATGCCCCAGAGAGATTCTGTTTGAATTTTATGTACTCAGGTTATCCTACACCCTAAGGGGGACCTATCTATCTCTGGATTCTATTCTTGAATTCTGGGAAATTCTTGTACTGTTTATTATATTTTTTCCTCTGTGTTTTCTCTATCCTTTAGTTTTTTGGAACTCCTAATGTTTAGCTAATGGCCTGAGACTTGAGTGTCCAAAACAGCTGAGTTCTTCTTTCAGTATGTCTGGTTCTATACCTTTCCCTCAGGTATGCCTGTATTCTTGAGTCCAGAATCTTCTGGTTTCATGACTCCAATGATGAACCTCTAATCTTTCCTGGCCCTGGGTACGACTGAGACAGAAAGAGTACTGTTGTCACTTGGAGAATAGGAAGTCTCCCAGGAGCCCCACTGCTTCTTATATGCACATCATATCCATCTTTCTATTCTTTATGTCCTTGTATTTACAACATTAGAGGTGTCTGCCTTTTCCAGTCCTTGGTTTCTGTACCATTAGAGTTAGTCTGAGAAAGAGGGCTAGGGTTACGTTTAAGGTTAAATGAAAGAATGTTGTTTCTTTCTTCTCTATCATGTGTGTTATTCCCTAATGATTTGATAACTATCTTCTCCATGGCTCAGGCCTGAGTATAGGCCGCTAGCTTTCTCCAAGGCTTTTCAGGAATCGTGTCCTACAAACACCCATAATGGAAATGCAGTAGATCCAGTCTCCACGTCAGCATGTTGCTTGGTTCCTTTCTTACTTGTGAGCTGGTGCCTGTATTCTCTAAGGCCTCTTAGCCTGAAATTTGGAAATTTCATGCTCTGTGTGGGCATAGGAATTTCCCCCTATTTACATATGGGAAATCTATATATCCACTCCACGGCTCTGAGCAGTGAATCCAGTCCTGGCTCCCAACTTGGATGACTCTAGTTTTATGACAGTATCTGTTTCATTCCTCATAGAATGGAAATCTTTTCTTTATCTTCCTTATTCCTAGGTTCACACGTGCATGTGTGCACATGCACACATACACACACACACACAAATCTATATTTCTGTCCATTTATTTGGAACAGGATAACAAAGTGCGAACTCCATATGACATCTTCATGGAAAGCCCAAATATCAGCTCATTAAAAACAAACACAGCAGCAGCAAAAGTAAAAGCCACCAACCAATGGAAATTACCCCCTTTAACTTGGAGCAAATGGGTAAAATTTGGATACAGTTTGGATGGATTAGCCAGCATATGGAGCATGAATGTGTTTGTATTATCTAATGTTCCGTCACAAATCATTTTATTATTACTGTATTTATTATGAATTTGTGTCATGTCATCAAGAAATCCTAAGCAAGTATCCATGTAGATCCCATTTTTATTTATGTCCGCTATATAAAAGAGGAACACTTAAAGACATGGAGTTTCACTCTGCTTTGGATGTTTCCCCAAACTTTCCGGGCAAACAGAAAATCGTTGTCTTGACTTTGGAGTCTTTGAGCAATGTTTGGCCGCGGAGAGGCACATGGGAAGAGGCCTGCCAGGTTGTTTGCACAGGCTGGGCGAGGTAGAGCGGCCTCTGTACTGCATTCGGCTCTCCATGCCTGGACCGCTGCCAAAACCAGAAGTTTCCCAGAAAGACAAACAGTGAGAAGTTCACCAAACACTCAGACTTCAATTTGCTTCTTGAAATGCCAGGTTATTTTGTTTTTCTACCAGAAATTGTTGCTCTTCCTCTGACCTCACAGACTCTGAATTGTAGCCTTACACTTGGTATAATTTTCCCTGAACTTCATCAATTCAGTTCAACAAATATTTCTTGAAGCATGCCAGGTGGTGCAGGTACAGGGAACATGGTGGTGTACACGGTGCAGTTCTGTCCTTAGTGGTCACTGTGTCTCAGGTGGCACAGAGAAGCTGCCCTGAAAACACAGAGGTTGAGCAACCTTCATGCTTGGAGCTCCAGGTGCCCAGGCTCCTTGCTTCTATTGTTAGCTTTTGGAAATGCGGAGGGCAGGAGGGGTTGAAGAGTAGGAAGAAGAATGGGGGAAAAAGAGAATTAAGATACGTTATGTATAGGCACAAATTCCCTATGATGAGTGTGATCCATATGTATGACAAATAAAAGAAAAGAAAAGAAAAATAAAGTACTAATAAAAAATTGAAGAAAGGACCATTTGCCATGAATAAGTTCTTTAGCCTTTTTGTAAATCAGTTCACTCATTGGTACAAAGGACATAAAAATGTACCCACTGTATAGTGTGTATATGTGTGTGTGTATATATATGTGTGCATAATCTATATACACTATACATGGGTATATATGATCTATATATATTATATAATAGTATATATATGTTACATAGTATTCACATTTACGTGTATAAATGCATATAGAATACACATTTATGACTATATAGACATAAATTCTGTATTCTGTATGTATATGGTATATTTGCATGAGTTTATATATATTTAGTATATATATATAGCTGTTACTTTGTTTGCAAATAAAATTATACCTCAGAATTACAACTCAAAATATTGTGAGTTAAATACCACATACATATACAAAAATATATAATAGAGGCTGGCAGGCAAGAAACGCTCTATACATGCTTTTATTATTATGCACATACTATGTAACATGAAGGAAAAATGGAACTGGTAAAGGGTGGAACATGGGCTTTGGAATCAGGCAGGTCCCCGTTGAAAACCTTGCTCAACAACTTACAAACTTGGGTAGCCCTCTATGTGAAATCTTTAGCCCATTTCATAATCATTGTTCATTAAGTGTTGCTTATAATATTATTATTCCTTAATATGTTTGAAGCAAAATTTCCTCATCTCAGAAATAAAGATCATTATGTTCATAATGAAATGTTTGTACTAGATATTATGTCTATATCTATATGTCTATGTCTTTGTGTAATTCATAGCACAGAAAGGGCCATTATTGAGAATGAAATGGTGAGAATTTTAAATATTATCATCTCCAACTATGTGTTTGCTATGAAATATCTTCTATGTACTAGAGTGTGGAAGAGATGATTAAGTCTCCACCAAAGCTTTCCATATGTCTGTCCATGAAACAGAGATATCTCTAAGAAGCATGCCAACCACCCAATGAGGGACTAATTCACCTCTACTTTTTGCCATAGGGCAGGACCAGCTTGCAGCAGATGGTAAGTGATCTGTGTCCAGGGGATGGTAGTTAAGGTGTGGATGCCCCTGCTCTACTCCATGTGTCTTTCTACTGGCTGGAAACCAAGGACTCTGAGACCTGAGGAAAGGGCGAACCAAGGGAGAGAAAGCTCAGGTCACTGAGTCATGTGTAGAGGAAAGGTGTCTACTAAATAGGGAGACTCACGTTGGTTTTTATTTTGATTTATTTTGTTTTATTTTGTTTTTTTGTAGTGCCTAGGCTCAAAGCTAGGGCCAGATAAATGCAATGTAAGCTTTCTATTACTTAGAACCATCAGATTCTTATCTGAGAAAAAAATGGAAAAAAAAACTTTCATTATGTTAAGTCACCAAAATTTGGATGGTTGTTTTTCGGAAGATTAAGTACTATTCAAACAAACAAAACACAGTAAACACTGAAGTCATCAGAGATGAAACATACATGAGTAAAATTTAGACCATATACAAGTTATTATGGTTCAGATTTCCAATGTCCTCTCAAAGTCTTACATGTTTGGAAGGTTATTGGGTCATGAAGGAACTAATCGGTAGATTCATTCATGGATGGATTCCATAGCTAAATGCACCATTAGTGTGATCATTAGTGGGTCACTGAGGGTGTGACATGGAAGGTGTGTTTTTATCACTGGGTCCTCCTCCTCCTCTCTCTCTGCTTTCTGGGTACTATAGGGTGTGCAGCCATCCTTCACCAGACTACATCATTTCTGCTTTGTAGACAGTCAACCATGGATAAACCCACCAGAAAGTATGAGACCATTGAACCTTTTCCCCTTTGAGTTGTAGATGTTGGCTACTGTGTAGTAGTGATGAAGAGGTAACTAATACAAAAATCAAGCCATTTAAAGGTCCAGTTAAAGGATCAAGAGTATTTAAAGAAAAGGGAGGCCGGGGATTTAGCTCAGTGGCTTAAGCACCTGCCTGGCAAGTGCAAGGTCATGAGTTCGATCCCTGGTACAAAAAAAAAAAAAAAAAAAAAAAAGAAAAGGGAGGAAAGGCCAGAGGAGGTGCTATCAAAGAGAGGAGTTTGATCCAGTTTGATCCTCACAAGATGTGCACATGAAGCAGAGTTTACAAGGGGAATAAACCAAGGCAGTGACTAGCAGAGAGTGAGTATGTCCTTTAATCTTGTATGTTGTGTTTATAGAGTGCTAAAAATTCAAGATAGGAAGATAGAACCCCATTTGAGGAGGAACTGAAATGAGAAACATGTGTCTGACTTTATTGTATAGCAGTGGAGAACTGATAGGTTTTTTTTTTGAAGAGTAGAATATATTTATTGAGAGAAAGAAAGTTTCTGTCTGAGCAAGCCAGAAGGGGGTTATGAGTGGGTTGCCCAGGACTCTGTCTTTTCCAAGGACTTTTATAGAGTAAAACCATGGGTTCAAGGTGGGGGAAGACTGTGAACTCACAAAGCAACATGGACATAAGGTGGGACATAACTGTAGTTAGCCAATAAGATCAATAGTTCAGGTAAAATTGATTACATTAGGGACAAATGGGAAAGCAAGTAACGTAGCAGGCAGGCATTCTTGGGGCTGTGACCTTTCCCCTAGAAGGATGGGATAGTGGCTCCAGGGTGAGAGGGAACTAATTAGAATATCAGTCTTTAGGATGTGGATTCATTGTTTGATCCTTTGTCTTGAGGCCTGGCCCACAGCAGGAGGTGTCTGTATCCCTAGCAGTTTCCAGGTGTCTGCACAGGTTCCATTGAGGACATAGCCCTGTCTCACTGCCTATAATATTTCTGACTAACTCAGCTGCCTGCAACACTCCCCTACTCTGAAGAACTAACCCAAACTGCTGTGAGAGGAAAGGGGCGATGACCAATCACGAACTTCTTCAGGCCGAACAGGGTTGCAGTTATGGAATGGCAGTTAGAGGTACTTCTGCAGAGTTTCTGTCTAGAGGCCCTGGATAGATACCAGGCATTTTCATCTTGGGTATGAGCACAGCTTTAAGTCTGGAAGAGAAAAAGCCAAAGAAACAGTTAAGTATGTATGGGCCAAAGAATAAAATCAATAAGACAATTATGAGTATAGTTAACAGATTTTTACCAAGAGGAACTAGTAATTGCTTTCCATATGGTAAAAGACAAGGTCCAGGGAATCTCCGAGTCTGACAAGTTGTTAATTGGTTGCCTGATGTCTTGAATAGCTACTGAGACATTAGGAATGCATGCACAGAATTCACTTTTTACAGTTGCCCAAGTGATCCCCTGTTGCTGTTAGAGAACATCTAATGCCATCCGATTTTGAAGGACAGCCCGTAACCTATCTCCTTATACTTTAATAGATCTATTGGCTGTTAGGTATTCCTTTCCATATGGCTGCATGGGCATATAATACTAGGAAAGCATACCTAGAATTGGTATGAATATTGACCTTTTGTCCCTTGCTAAGTTGTAAGGCTCTGGTCAGAACTATGAGCTCTGCTAACTGAGCACTGGTTCCAGGTGTAAGTGAGGAGCTTTTAAGAGTACAGTGTAAAGTCACCATGGCATATCTTGCCTTTTTTACTTTTCATAAAGGAGTTGTCATCACAGAAGAGGGTTAAATCTGGGTCAGTAAGCAGGGTGTCTAATAAGTCTTTTCTGGCTGCATATGTATGAAGAATTATCTTTTACAGTCATGTAAAATCTCAATTTTTGCCTCCTGTTTTGGCAAGAAGGTGGGATTTAAGGAAGAACATGTCTTTATTTGAATGGCTAGTCTTTCTAGAGGTAGAATCTGGTATTTAAGAAGTTGGTTATCAGACATCCATAGACTTTCCTTAGAAGAAAGGAGTCTTGCCACATTGTGAGGTGTATATACGATAAGATCTTTGCCTAAAGTTAGTTTGATTGTCTCTAGTAATAAGAGAGCTACAGCTCTAAGGCCAGCAGGCCATGCCTCTGCTCTTTGCCTAAAGTCATTTAGATTCCCCTATATATTGTTAGCAGATCCTAGATTTTGCATAAGCACTCTCAAAGCCACGCCTCACCTCTCATCTATATATAAATTGAAATGGTACCCTGTGAGTAGGCTCAGGGCGGGGGCATTTATGAGTGTTTGTTTAAGCTTCTGGAATGTAGTGTACGAATCAGGTTTTTAGCATAAAATATGAGTATCTATCTTTTGGGTCTCTTTGAATATAATGAGGCCTAAATATTTTACCTCAAGACAGCAAAATTGTGTCTTAGATTTGGAGACCTTAAAACCTTTTTCTGCTAGAAAATTTAGCAGAGCACATGTGCCTTGGCTACAGAGCTCTTCTGAAGGGGCACATAAAAGTATGTCATCTACATATGGCAAGATTGTGACCTGGGAAAACTCAGAACATATCAAGTCACGGGAAAGCGCTTGTCTAAAAAGATGTAGACTATCTCAGAACCCTTGGGGAGCACAGTCCATGCTAATTGAGATGCTTGGTCCTGTGGATTTATTGTTTTATCTATTTTACCTTTAGTTGCCCATACTTCATGATTTGTCTTCACAAGAGGAAGGCAGAGTACCTGACCTGGGTGCATATATATCACAGTATTAAAATATGATAAAATATCTCTTCCTAAGAGAGGAACTGGACTTTTAGGGGTAATCAAAAATGAATGTGTAAACAGAAAACCATCCCAGTTACAGCCTAAGGGTTGTGAAAAGTAGCAAATTACCTCCTCCACAGTGACTCCTTTCACTGAGGTGTGGCAACTAGAAGGAAGGTCAGGATTGAAAAGAAGGACCGAGAGGCTTGTGCCAGTATCTAGCAATAGGCTGGTCTCTTTTTCCTGTATAGTCATGATTACCCAGGGGCTCCTACGTGGAGATGACAGTCCAGCCAGAGGGAGAGGGTAGCTAGTGTCCTGGGGCCCTTTAGTCTTGCTGGGCCAGCTGATAGGATGGTTCTGAACCATGGGGCCTTGGCCTCAGAGGGCAGTCTGACCTCCAGTGGTCACCTTTGCAGTTGGGGCATGGCCCAGGGGGCTTCTGAGTGCAGTCCCTCTTAAGGTAACCTGGCTGTGGCAATGGTCTGCATCGTCTTTGAATTCTTCTTGGAGCCCCTGAGAATCAGACCTAGGGTCTATTTTTCTTAATGTCTGGTCAACCTTTCATTGACTCCATTGGCCACTGGATTCAATGAGGATTTACCAAACAGATGCTGGGGAACCTGCCCTCTGCTTTTGAGGGTGGCAACTGCTATAAGAGCAATTAATTGGCTGGCAGAGTAACCACTGTTTGTCAAAATTTTATAAGGGATAGTTAAAGCCAGAGAAAGATCATATGACTTTAGAATAAAGGTTTTAAAGTCCACAGCTTGAGAGATTGGAGAGCCTCCTTATTCTAATGTGTTTAGGTCCCCTATGTGTGCTGCTTCCAGGCATAGCTTCTTCCACTGTCATAGGGAGTTGGTTCTCCCCACTGTGTCTCAGATTTAATCTCCAAAGGAGATTTGCCCAGAACACTGAGCCAGGACATGGCTCTTATGTGTGTTCCCCTGGAAGTGCATAATTCTGATCAATGTCTCATCTGACCCAGAGATGGGGTATGTGTCCTTTATCTAAGATGACTTTCTTGTCTTCGGCATTAGCAAATGCTCATTTTCTATGGGCTTAACTAAGAAGGGAAAGGTTTGAATAGTCTAGATTTTTTTCTGACTTTACATGGCTCTATAAGGAAAGTACAAAGTGGGAAATGAGTAGAAGCAAAGTCAAAGGTGAGAAACTAAAGCAGAAAAGGCCTGACATTTCCTCTAGAATATAGAGGAGGATCAGAGCCAGTCTGTCTCAGTGAAACCTGTCCTCCAAGTCTTAAGTCCAACTACCAGCCTAGTGCTGCTTAAATGGTGGAAGGAGTCCCGGTTTTTTGTAGGCATGTATATTTTTAAGTCTGAGCTAGATTTTCATTTAAGAGAACCATTTTATAGAAGTTTATAGAAGTTTACATTAAAGCCTGTCAGAGGTGTTCTAATATTTTCTCTAGAGCTATTGTCTAAATACAGTCAAGCAAGGAGTACCAGTAACTTTAGCAACCAATTAATATTTAAGTTGTATAAGAACAAAATAATATATCATTAAAGAAATATCATAACTTTATAAATTTCATCTTTTAACTTAGATTTACAATATTTTAATAAAGCTACATGAGACAAAGCAATTAAAAAATAATAGGCAAATAACAAGCAATTATCACAAATAGTTATAAACAACTGGCAAAGACAAAGCAAACTTTGAAGTATAAAAATTTGTTAGCTAAATGAGTTCCAGTCCAGAGTCTATGAAGCAAAAAGCAAACTCTCGCCTCCGTCTAGTGATCTTGATGGAAGACCTCCAAATGATACAGCAGAATGAAACTCCCAACCTACTATGGCCGGTATGAGCTCATGTTCTCTAAAATCGAAGAATAAATTTTAGGAACAATGGAGGTGAAGAGTAGAATATATTTATTGAGAGAAAGAAGGCTTCTGTCTGAGAGAGAGAGAGACAGAAGGGGGTACCGAGCAGGTTGCCCCAAACTGATAGGTTTTGAGTAAAGGAGTGATGTCAACAGAGCTACATCTAAAAATGCAGTGGAGGTCTGTGAATGATAGACTTCAAGAAAAAGAGAGTAACTGAAGCCAGTGATGTGAATTAGAAGTCTAGCATAATAGTCTGGAGGAGAGATAACCAGGATTTACTATTTAAAAACTATTAAAAATAAAGCTATTATAAATGGAATAGAAAAATGCATGCAAAATCTGTGATTCAGATAGGACAATAGATAGGATGGTCAACTGATAAGATTTGTAGGGAAGAGAAACAAGAGTATAAAACAGAATGTTAGCTTTGTTAATTTGTATGACTAGAAGAGTTGGTGGTGACATTAATAGAAGTTAGAAGGCTGAGTGTGGAGGAAGAAATGAGCAATTTTGTTTTGAACACTGGTGATAAGACACTTGTGTGGGAAAGCCCTTTGATATAACCAATAAGTGGTTATAGATTTTGGACTAATGTTGAAGAGAGAGCATCAGTCCAATCATCAGCAGTTGTTCTAAGAGCTGGATTTTCAAGGGTATTTGATTGGAAAGGTTAGAGACTGAACTAATGGAATGGAAGCTACAAACAAAGTGCCATCGACCAGATAGTTTAAACAACAGAAATTTTTTTCCTACAATTTTAGAGGTTAAGGAGCTCAGGATCAAGGTGCTAGCTGATGCTTCCCTTGGTGAGTGCTTCTCCCTGGCTTGCAGACAGCTGTGTTCTCATTGTGTCTTTGCATGGTGGTATGAGAGGAGGAGGAAAGTGGCTCTCTGGAAACTCTTCCTCCAGGAACACTAATTCAGTCACAGGGCCCCACCCTCATGAGCTCATCTAATTGTAATCACCTACCCCAGAGTCTCCATCTCCAAATGGTTCCATATAGGGGCTGAGGGATTTAACATGTGAATTCTGTTGGCACATGTATTCTTACCACACAGGTGTCTGAGTGAAGAGAAAAATGAGAGAAAGTAGAGAAAATTACTTCTAACCGAATCTTTACTAGAAGAGGCAAAAATAATGAATGTTCTCAGGAGTAACAGAATGTGAAGAGGGAGAAAACAAGTTGCTATTTAACAACTAACTGATCATTAGGGAGAATCCAGCCATGTGGAAATGCCACTTCTCTATTTTTGGAGGTGGAAATTGTTCACCCAGCAAGAAATGAATGTTGCTTCTCCCTAGCACCATATTAACTTTTCATGTATAAGAAAAAGCAATGTTCAGGCTTCCAGCATTAATAGTAGTTCATCCAATTTACAACGTTTACTTGGTATTGCCTCTTTGGTAAGCAATGCAGACACGATTGTGTATATATTAAACTTTACTAGCTAGAAGAGTCCCTGGAGATGATCCTGCGTCCCTGTCTTTCAGGCTGCATGTTTAGGATCTCACAGGCTGTGAAAGGGGTGGTTGAGAGTTTACCTTGGATAGATATGAGACAGGTTAGTGCCTGGGAGGAAATCAACATCCCCACATCACCTCCATCACATGTTCACATGTAAAGAAATCCAGCTTGAGTGAGGTTAAAAGACTTATCAGAGGTAACACGAAGGTTAGTAGTCAATATGAAAATGCAGCCTCAGTCCCATGCATTTCGGTTGCTCCCATACTCAGCTCCAGCTGTATTTGATCGTTCTCCAAATCTCTCCAGGTGTCTTTCTGGTGCCTTGTACCTGCAATAGTTATCTAGCAGGTCTCCCCAAGATCTAGGTCTGTGGGTGCAGCTGGAGATAGATCCTGATGCTTAACTGTCAGAACCTTGCTGTGGTTACTGATATCACTCAAGGAAGACAGTCAGCCAGCTGCAGCCCACGTGGCTTCCCACACTCTGCCCCCGGCCTTCGTCCTCCTGCTCCTCTCTCCTCCCTCTCTGTGCCTTCCTCCTGGGCATCCTTTCTGCTCCCAGGCAGATCAGGCATGACGCTTCGCGGGGCCTTGTCTCTAGCTATTCCCTTCTGCTCTAGCTGTTCTCTAGCTGTTCCTCTTCCGCTCTCCGTATCTACATGGCCTACCCTTTCCCACTTCTGTTTTATATCTGCTCACATATAGCTTTTAAAAGAAGGTCTACCTTGACAGACTTCTGTCTTTATTAAAAAATTCCCCGATCCTGTGTTCCCTGGGGCCCTTGCTATATTGTTTCTCTTTTCCCATAGCACTTTCCATTCTAACATACAATCCAGTGTATGGGATCTTTATTTTGTCTACCTCTATTACCCTAGCAGCACTGAGCACTTAATGGACAATGAATAAAAATTTTCGAATGTGTTAGTGAACTTGTCTCTCTGATTTCAAGGCTATTTTCTTAATTACTAAATCATATGGCCAAAGAAATGAGGAATTAAAAATAAGTGAACAAGTATAAACAGTGACTCCTCTAATAGTTTGGAAGTTCTTTAGGGGCTGGGATTGTCTCTTAACCACGGAGTAAGGCTAGAACAGAGCAGGTGGGAGAGTGGGTGCTTGCAAAGTGAAATTGCACCCTTTAGGTACTGAGCCTGACATTTGCGAGGCCGTGCTACCCCATAGAACGGTTCCTCGGTTTTGGTCTATGGTGACCATAGTTACTTCTCTTCGCCAAAAAAGCCCTTTGTCCCTTGGCTGACATTTAGATCCTGCTGCTGTCAGTGAGACTGGGCAGCAGAAAGGAGCTTCAGAGAGAAGGACAGCAGCACTTTCTTGCTGGAGGGTTCTTCCCAGGCTGTTTAAGCCCAAGTCCCCTGGTTTGAGACATTTTGTTTCTTCCTTTGCTCTGCAGGGTTTTAGTTGGCAGCCCGAAGAGGTGACTGGCTGGAAAGTATTAGAACAGTAGGGTTTTCTGGGGCTAAGAGGGCTCTTTTCCTGCATTTCATACTGATAGTCTAGAGTCCAGATAGGAGGAGACTATTGAGGAAAACTGAATCAGAGATTTCGTTTTGTTTTGTTTTTTTTTTTTTTTTTTTTTTTTTTTTTGGTACTGGGAATCGAACTCAAGATTGCGCACTTGCAAGGCAGGTGCTTATGCCGCTGAGCTGAATTCCCCAGCCCCTATTGAGGAAAACTGAAATGTGGCACTTAAAGAAGGACATTTCTATAGATGGAAGCTGGCCATGCACAGCAGACCGAGTCTGAACATGAAGCCCCGTGTGATCCAAGCCCCAACCCCGACCCTTGTGCAGATGGGCTGACAAGCCTGAGGCACCAGCCCTGCCTGCTGCGTAGGAGCCGGGTCCTCTTAGGTAAGTCTCTTGGCTTTTCTGAGCTTCATGATATTATCAGTAAAGTTAGAATATTCAATCCTAGCCCCACAATGATATGAGGAATAAGATGCTCTATCACCTTCCTGAAGGCTTTTCTGATTTTCTTCAACAGTTCATCTTTATATGTGTGATAAAATCTCAGCATTACAATCTCTGTCTGTCTCTCTTTCTTTCTCTCTTCCTCCTCCCTCTCGTGAAATGCATGAAAAACCGGTGCTGATTGAATAGGGTCTTGGGTTGAAAGTAACTGTATGAGTGTTCTCCAAAGAGACAGAACCAATGGACAGACAGACAACCTACAGACAGATGAGAAGGGATCTTCTAAGGGAATCCATGTGATGAGCAAGGCTGAGAAGTGCAGGACAGGGCAGGGGTTTTGGTGACCTGCCCCAGTGCAAGTCCAAATATCCCAGAACAGGGAAGCTGGTAATGTAGCTCTCAGTTTTGCCCATGAGAATATGGGGGGCCACTGCCACGAGTCTTGGGGTCCAAAGGCTGGAGAACCTAGAGTTGTGACATCCCAGAGCAGGAGAACAAGCGTATCTGATACAGAGAGAGTGAGAGAGAGGTTTTGTGTTTCTTGTGTTTTTCTGTTCTGCCCTGGCCACCAGCCTGCTCAGAAAAGCTCTCAAAGACACCCAGGAATGTACTTCACGGTAATACCTTCCACGAGCCTCTCTCCACTGGGACACTTTGACCCGACTGTGAATCACTTCCCCCAAGGCTCAGTGCCTCTTGAGCATGCGGTGGCTTCTTGTCCATGCAGAGCTGGCATCAACAAGGGTACGCTGGCTCTTTGTGCTTAGAATTCCAAGTGAAGCAGTCAATTTTTAAATACATATTCTAGTGCAATCTCTAAAAATGTTAAAATTAACTTTTTGAAAGCCTGTTTAATGCCAGATATTTTATATGAAGTTCTTTTAGTTAATACCATGAACAACCTAATAAGTACAAATTATGGTCTCCCATTTTACAGATAAGAAAACTGAGTCTCAAAGAGCTTGATCTTTGTGCTCCAGAGGAGCAGCCTAGAAGTACCAGAGAGTCAGGATCTAAACACCATTTTCACTGATTCATTCGTTCATGGTTTGTGGAGCTCCCCCTGCCATTCACCAGGAATTGTACTTAACACTCGGGAACTACTCATGAACAAAGCATGACACTTTCTGCCTGCGTGAGGCTTACACGGCAGTGGAGGAATGCAGGCGATAAAAAGTACACAAATGATAAACATGTGGACAAAAAAGAGCCAGAAGGCAGGCCAGAGAAGGGAAGCTGAGAGGCTGCGGGGCTGGGGGCAGCTTGCAGTAGGAAGGAGGATGTGCAAGGTGGGCCTCATGCAGGATTCAGGCTGTGAGCAGGGTCAAAGCAGGCGATAGAGGAAGCAGATGTTTGGGGATGGAGCGTCCAGGTGGAGCAGCAGCCAGGGCAAAGGTGCTCAGACAGTAAGCGCGTGAACATGCGCTGGGCGCTGGGCTGTGTGTGTGTGTGTGTGTGTGTGTGTGTGTGTGTGTGCAGCCTAAGTGACTGGTTTAGTGCCGCAGAGGAAACCCAGGGGGAGGACAGGTCGTGGAGGCCCAGCAAGGGCACTGCTGGGCCCTGTGCAGGCTTTGGTTTCCCTCCATGTACCAGTGGAGTCACGGTGGGGTTTGAGCAGAGGAGGGACAGACCTGACTCCTGCTGTCCAAGGCTTGCTTTGGCTGCACAGGGGAGCCCAGGAGGAAGGGTCCGGGTCTGGGGTGAGAGTAGAGAGTCTGCTGCAGCACTGCTGGCCAGAGGTGCTGGGAGCTTGGATTGTAGCAGGGAAGCTGCCTCCCCCCACAGCTGGCCTCCAGGCATCCACCTCTCTCCCAGAAGTGTTTATGCAGTCTCCAACATTTGCTTCCTCATGTGCAAGGTGGCCTTTTCTTTCTTTCTGAGCACATTTGGCTCAGAGCCTGCCTCTCCTCTCACCAGCTGCTTTGTGCCCCCAGCCTGCCCCTGTACTGCCTGTCTCCTGTCTCACCGGTCGTCCTCCTTGTGCTGAGGCCTTGGCATCTGCAGTCCCAGAACCCTCTGTCTGTCGCTGTCTCTGTCTCTGTCTCTGCCTCTCCTCTCACTCCACCTTTCTCTCCCACCTGCCTGTCAGGATTGATTGTCATTGTGTTCCTGCTTCTCTTCATTCCTAGTGCATGGTGAGATCAATGCGTGACCAGCCACTGCGCCAATTTGGGAACAGGGCGAGTCCTCCTCCCTCTCACTCCAAAGCTATAAAGATGAAAAACTGGTTCCCAGTGTCCATTTGTATAAGCTGGGGATAACCAGTGCCCATCTCAAGGGGGTACCGGTTGTCAAATGACACAACACACAAGAAGCTGCATGAAGCCAGAGTTCCATAGGTAACAGAGGAGGGAAAGGAAGCAGATAGAAATGAGCTCAGTGTACTCTTCATAGCAGTATATCACGGAGTCCTTGGGCAGGGACTATTTCCGGTTTATAGGTGAGGGAACAAAGAATAGAAAGAGCAATGTTCAGTCTGGAGCAGACCCATCCTCCAAAGCTGAAAGACACTATACATGTGGGGAAGACAATAGATTCCTTGTTGCAATAAAATACATATAAAATAATAAGAAGATAGTTTGAATTCTCAGGCCCAGGCATGACTGAGTCAGTGAGTCAAACCAGCACAGTTTCCAAAGCTTCTGCCAGTGCCAGACTGTGGTGATGCAGCCACCCAAGCCAGGATTTCCCACAGCCCGCACTGCTAGGTGCTTCCCCTTGGCTCACAGAGGGAAGGGTGTGTGAGTGCCTTCCCATGACACCAAAATGCAGCTCAGCAGAAAAGGCACGTGGCTCGGGGCTGGCAAGACATTTACAACAACTGGCAAAGGAATCCATTGGGTTCAGCCAGGGGTGGCAAGTTGGGGCAAGAGATCTAATGATAAAAGAGCTCCTTTTCTTTGTGTGTGGTTTGGGTGTTCTCCCAAGGTACAGGCTAGATGGGTAAGTGGGCTGGACCCAGGTTGCAGGAATGTACCAAAAGGGTGCTGCCAAGCAGCCCTGCCCCTTTGTGTTAGTCACCCAGTTAGAAGGTCATTCATAGCTGGTTTGCACCTTGTCAGCTCTTTACAGTCATCCACCCAGGAGGTGCCTTAAAGGAGGCCAGAGAAATTGACACCTGAAAGCAAGAGCTTTTCTGTTTTCTTCACACTACTGTAGGGGCTTTCTGGGAGTGGGTAAAGGTGTAGCTGGAATGGCTAATTTTATGTACCAACTTGGCTAGACCACAGTGACCAGTTACCTGGTCAAATGCCAGTCTAGACGCTGATGTGGAGGTGATGTGTATGTGCCATTAATATTTGCGGTCAGTTCCATTTAAACAAAGCAGATTACCCTCCATAATGGGGCAGAGCCTCACCTTTTAGAGGCTTCAGAACAAAGGTGAAGACTTCCTGAAGGAGGAATTTTGTCTCCAGGCAGCAATATAGAAATCTTGTCTGCGTTTCCAGCCTTCAAACTCAAGACTACAAAATCAGCTCTTCCTTGATTTTGCTCTCTGTGCTGCTCGCCTAACAGATTTTGCATTTGCCAGATCCTGCAGCGGAGTGAGCCAATTCCTTCCAATACTCTCTCCTGCCTCTCCCTTCCCTCTATATGTGTATAAGGATATAGGTGTATATTTGTGTGTGTGTATATAATGATATCTGAACTTGTGAGATGTTTGGGGACTGGGAATGCTCCTTTTCAAGGCTCCTGAAGTCTGTCAGGCTCCCAAATGCCACAGTGTCTCTTGCTGGTGCATGCGTTTGCTGGAAGCTTGCTTTGGCTAGTTCTTAAAGAACAGTACCAAGTAAAGAAGTTGAATGTGGCTAAAAAATGTGACCTCAACCCACGAAGCAAGGTGCCTTTGCCTGACTGCCTCCTTCCTGGGCTGTGGCTGCAAGGGAGGCTGGTCAGTCTGCATCTCTACATTGCTTCTGGTTCTCTTCTTTCAAACTTCTGTCTAACGTGATGGACTGCCCCAGTGAAAATATGTCCGTGTTACTTCTTGCAACACAGTTATATCTGAATAATCTTGTAGTAGCAGTTTACTTGCTTATGTATCTATCTGTCCATCCATCCATCCATCCATCCATCCATCTCCCCAACCATGCACCCATTCATTCTGATACAAGAGCATTCTGGTACCATGGCCATCCATCCATTCACCCACTCATCCATCCATCCACCTATCATCCATCCATCCATCCATCCATCCATCCATCCACCTATCCATCCATCCATCCATCCATCCATCCACCCATCGATCCATCCTTCCATCTGTCTGTGCATCCATCCAGTGAGCTAGCTAACAAATACCCAGAACCTCCCATCTAGCAGCTCTTGCTCTGATGCTAAGGGACACTCACTACAGATAAATTGTTTAAAAGGTCTGTAGTCTAGAAAAACCTTACCCTTGAAGACCAGAGGGGGCCATCCTAACCTTCTTTCTCTAGGTAGTGTCAGCCTAGCAGACCACGTACCTTTGTTCATTGTTGCTTCTTTCCCTGATTTGTAGCACTGTGGCTGGTCACTATTGCCATCCTTAGCTATAGGTCTTCCTGTACCATCCTGAACCTTTAGGGCCCTGAATTCCTTGGAGCACTTCTACTGGGGATTTCAGCCATGCCCCCCCAACTCCTTTCTGGAATCATGTCTGACAATGGGAACTAATGTTGAGTCATCTTCCTTGAGCCTTAGACTGTCTGGTCATGACCATACTTCTCTAACTAACTGAGGACTCCTTATATTCTGTCCTTTTAAAGACTAATTCCAGTCTGGAAGTCCAGGAATAGCAGCATCTAAATGGACATATCTGAGGTCTCTAGAATCTCAGCTTCACTCCTGGACCTTAGTGTTTCCACTTGGCTCTGGAGCTTGGATTCCTGCTGCTCTTGTACCACTGTGATACACCTATATCAGTGAGTAGTGGCCTAAATCAGGCTTCCTGGTCTTTAGTGTCCTCCAGGATGTGATTTCATGCCCCCTTCATGGAAAAGAGATTGAGATTAAGATGAAAACCAGAATTAAAATAGTGTCCTGAGTGCCATGAAGAGGCAGCTATAGTGTGCTGTGTGTTCGCCTGCAGGCTGGGACTCAGGTTCAGCAAAGGCTTCCTGGTAGAAGGAGGTATCCTGCTAGATCTGAGTGGTCCAAAGAGGCCAGCTGGGTACTGGAGCACGAGGAAGGTTCTTTTGGGTAGAGTGAACAGATGTGGCAGCCCAGTTGTAAGGCATTTTAGATGTGTTTGGAAATCTTGCATCACTTCAGAAATACTGTGGAGAAGGGAAAAATGGTTCTGGAACCTATATCTAAGTCCAGAGAAGTAATCTGAGTCTGCTTCTCATCCTGAAGTAGATCCACTCCTACAAAGAAAGGAACCTCAACTCACAATAATTTCCTTAACAAAGTGAATCTTCTCTACTGCTGATTCTGCCTGCTTCCTGGGCAGAGCAGGAAGATGGGTAGGTTGGACACACTGTGAACCCACCTTCTCTTTTCTACTCTCTCACATAATGATTCAGTTCCTGAAAATCTGCATTACAAACTCCTCTAGATACTTGGACTTCACCTCTTCAAACTCATATGTGTGAGGAACAAAAGGCTGCAACACACCTATGCAAAATGTAGTCACAGCGTGGGGATGTGATGAGTGGTGGGTGATTTAATTCTTGGCTTTACTTTCTGTGTTTATTTTGCTTTGCACTGCTAACTTTAAAGTTGTATGCAAAAGGAATTGTATGTGAATTATATTCAAAAACGCTCCCTAGAACAGAGATCCTAGGTCTGATTTCTAGGTCAAAGCACTAAATACTTCTCCTCCAGGTGGAATTAGTCTTGGTCTGTAATATATTAGCAGGGGCTGCATTAGGGATTGGTAAAGCCATGTGCCAGGGCCCCAGGAATACAGATGATTTCTCTCCTGATGGTGAGGAGTGTCATCCTGTATCAGCTTAATGAATTTGCTCTTTGTGCATTTACAGCACCTGCGGGGTGTTTTTTGCTATTTCAGAAAACGGAAAGAAATTCAACAACATTGGCTGATGCGGCTGCCGAATTCCCGGCTGGCTGAGGGCCCCAGAAAGCTGTGCACCCAGCACACAATATCCTTTGTTTGTAAGCATCTGCATGCTTCCTTCAAGCAGGCTGTCAGCGAGGCAATCATGTGCCCCTCTCATGCAGCCCAGGAACTGAGGCACAATTTGGCCTCTTTGTCATTTTCAAAAATCAAATCTGCCTAGGGACCAAGTTCCAGCAGCAGCTGTTTTTGCTTTATGTTTTATTTAAAGACATTTAATTTTGAGCCTTGTATGCTTCCAATGATTTTTTTTTTCTTGGTTGAGCAGACCGTGCACACGTATAAAACACCCTCAATTTATACACAGCAGTTCTTTCATTGGCCGTCAAGCTGTTTTTTTAAGGATAAAGTCAGATGAATTAAAATGATCTATTATTCATTATTTTAATAGATTTAACAAAAATAATAGTACTAAATTCTGTAGTTCAGAATTTAGTAAATTTAGTGTATATATATATATATATTTTTTTTTTAATCCAACTTTACCAGAGTCTTATAAAGTGCACAGAGAAACTAATGTCCATTAGGGTAAGTGACTTATCCACTTTCCCACGACCAGTGAATAGAGAAGCCGAGATTTTAATCCAGGAATGTTTGACACACACCTGGGTAATGTTACACATACAATGATCCCTGAGTTATGATAGTTCAACTTAGGACGATTAGTCATTCTTTCTGGTGAAATGAACTTTTTGTTAATTTGAAGATTAACTAGCATGAATTATTTAAGCGCTTGCTCCCCCACTTTCAATATTACGTATACAGATGGTCTCCAATTTAGGATGCTTCAACTCAATGATGGTAGAAAAGTGATACATATTCAATAGAAACTGCACTTTGAATTTTCCCAGGCTAGCGTTACAGAACAGCCATTTTGTTTTTCACTTTCAGTATGTGATTCACTAAATTACATGAGATATTCAGTCTTCTATTATGAAATAGACTTGGCTTCAGATGATTTTGCCCCGGTATCGGCTAATGTTAAGTGTTATGAGAACATTTAAGGCAATTTGGGATGAGACATACCGTGCAGAAAGTGAGTATATTGAATACATATTTGACTTGGGATGTTTTCAATTTACAATGATTTTATAAGGGCAGAACCTCATCTCAATACATATATCATTCAAACTTCCAACTCTCATCTCTCTCGCTCCCTCTTTTCTCCTTTACTTTTTGTACATCTTGCCTTTCCTGTTTTTTTTTTGTTTCTTATCTTTTCTTTTTCTAATTATTAGGGTTTTGCAAACTTCAGTATACTTCTACTGTGAAAACACGATAGTTATGGCTTAAATTTTAAGAAATAAGCAAAACAAACTAATAACAATACTGCTTCACTTCACAGAAAGACACAAACATATAAAATAACAGAATTTGTTACCACTCCAGGAGTAATGATTCCAGATAAATAGTTTGACACTTTTCATATACATTTTCAGATAAAAAATCATAACATAAAATCAAAAAGTTATAGGCTCTGAGATTAGAAAGACCCACCTTCAAATCTTATCTCTATCATCTATTTTTAAAAGTTTATTTTATTTTAAAAAGCAAAGCAAAACAAAAGGATAGAAATGATACAAAATTTAAAAAATAGGAAATTAACACTAGCTAATATAGTACATATTGTTATTTTAGATGTAGTTGCTCAGGTTACAAGATCTAGGCATGAAAAAAATGATCAAGGAACCAAACAATAAAAGCACGAACTATTCTTTTTGATGAATAATACCCATCAACTGAAGAATGGATAAAATAGATGTTGTATTTTAATTTTTTAAAATTTTTTTCTACTTTAAAGAGAATAAAACAAAAGAGGATAGAACAGAGCAGATCAGAACAGGACAACATAGGCAACACAGTACTTTACATTAAAACAACCGGACATTAACAGTAACTATCACAATATTTCTTTCTCTGCTATAGTTGAGCATAGTTTCAAATACAATAATATCAAACATAACAAAATATTATAAAACCATTCAAAGAGTGAAAGAATTACAGGGCATTCTGAACCGAATAACAGAGAATGATCAATGGGTACTATAATATCTCATTTTCGACAAAAAATTTTGTTTACACTATCACACATATTCAAATCCCAACAAGACACAATGTGATAGATAGAACCAATGGTAGTAGAAGAATAGAAGCATGGTAGGACTTCTAAGAAGGATGACATTAAATCAGCAATAGATGTCATAATGTTTTGTTTTCTTCAAAACAGCTGTTCATACTATCATTCACAATATAGTCAAACAAAACAGAATAAAACCATTCCAACTGATGAATGAAAACATTGAAAGGTTTCAAAGCCATGAGATGGGGACTAATGCTTACCATAAAATCCTATATACTCTCATCAACTCTCATATCAGGGAGACTATATGGTATCTACACATGTGAGTCTGGTCTATCTCACTTATGAGTATGGCCTCAAGTCATGTCCATTTATTTATAAATATCTCAATGTGATCATTCTTTATAGCTGAGTAGCACTCCATTGTATAAAAATGCCACAACTTTTTTATCCATTCCTCAGCTGATGGGCACTTAGGTTGTTTCCAAGATCTGGCTATTACAAATTGTGCTGCTATAAACATGGGTGCACATATATCACTGTGGTATGATGTTTTCAGTTCTTCTGGGAATATGCCTAGAAGTGGGATAACTGGGTCAAATGGGACCTCCAAACCCAGCTTTTTGAGGAATCTCCAGACTGACCACCACAGTGGTTGCACCAGTCTACACTCCCACCAACAGTGCAGAAGAGTTCCTTTTTCCCCACAGCCTCTCCAGGACTTTTTGTTGGTAGTTTTTTCTATCCTGGCCATTCTTTCTGGGGTGAGATGGAATCTCACTGTGGTTTTAATTTGCATTTCTCTAATGACTAATGATGATGAACATTTTTCCATGTATTTATTTGCCATTTGTATTTCTTCATCTGAGAACTGTGTATTCATTTCAGATGCCCATTTTTAGATTGGGTCTTTGAATTTCGCGGGTCTGATTTTTTAAAATTCTTCATAAGTTCTAGATAGAAGTCATTTGTCTGAGGGAAATCCATTAAGATTTTTTCCCAAGTTGTGGGTTTTCTTTTCACTCTGCTGGAAATCTCTTTCGACATGCAGAAACTCTTTAATAAGATATGGTCCCAGTTATTGATTCTGGGAAGTATTTCCCGTGCAATTTGATTCTTGTTCATGAATTCTCTACCTACCCCTATATCTTGGAGGTTTTTACCTACTTTGTCTTCCAACAGATTTAGTGTTTCTGTTTTAATATACAGATCTTTGATCCATTTAGATTGTAGTTAAGTACATGGTGATAGACATGGGTCTAGTTTTAGTCTTCTGCATATGGATAGCCAACTTTTCCAGCAACATTTGTTGAAGAGACTGTCATTCTTCCAGTGAACATGTTTGGCCACTTTATCAAAGATAAGGTGGTTGAGTGAGTTTGTGGTTGTGGTTGTATCTTCCAATCTATTCCATTGATCTTCAGGTCTGTTTTTATTCCAGTACCATGTTGATTTTATTACTGTAGCTTTGTAATATAATTTCAAATCAGGGTTTGTGATGCCTCCTGCCTTGCCTTTGCTGCTTAGAATTGCCTTTGGTATTCTAGGTCTCTTCTGGTTCCAGATGAATTTTAGGAATGATTTCTCTAGATCTATGAGGTATGTTAGTGGTATTTTGATTGGGATTGCTTTGAATCTGTATAGTAATTTTGGGAGAATGGCCATTTTCACAGTGTTTCTTCTTCGTATCCATGAACAGGGGATATCTTTCCATTTTCTGAGGTCCTCTTCAATTTCCTTTTTCAGGGTATTATAATTTTCCTTGTATAGCTCTTTTACTTCTTTTGTGAGATTAATTCCTAAGTATTTCATTTTTTTGGATGCTAGTGCAAAGGGTGTGGCTTCTCTTACCTCTCTTTCACTATTTTTCTTGTTAGTGTATAGGAATGCTATTGATTTTTGAGTATTGACTTTGTATCCAGCGACATTGCTGAATTTATTTATTATATCTAGGAGTTTTTCAATGGAGTTTTGGGGCTCTTCTATGTAAAGTATCATGTCATCTGCAAATAATGATAATTTAACTTCCTCTTTTTCTATCTTTACTCCTTTTATTTCTCTCTCTTGTCTAATTGCTCTGGCTAGTATTTCCAGTACTAAACAAACACAACTTACCAGAATTTGTGGGATGCAATGAAAGCAGTCCTTAGAGGAAAATTTATTGCACTGAGTTCCCACATCAGGAAGACAGAATGAACACAAATAAGCAACCTGATGCTACAACTCAAACATCTAGAAAAAGAAGAGCAAGCCAAGCCCAATGCCAAAAGAAGGGAGGAAATTATAAGGATTAGAGCAGAAATTAATGCAATAGAGACTAAGAAAACAGTACAAAGGATCAATGAATCAAAGAGTTGGTTCTTTGAAAGAATATATAAAATTGATAAGTCCTTGGGCAACTTTATTAAAAAAAGGAAAGAGAAAACTCAAATTCATGCAATAAGGAATGAAAAAGGTGAAATTACCATAGACTCTGTGGAAATACAGAAGATCATCAACACCTATTTCGAAAACCTCTACTCTCATAGGTTTGATAACACTGAAGAAATAGACAGATTCCTAGATAAATATAAACTACCAAAGCTGGATCAGGAAGATGTAAAACTGCTGAATAACCCAATTTCTATTAATTAAATTGCAAATGTAATTAAGACATTTCCAACAAAGAAGAGCCCAGGCCCAGATGGATTCACTGCAGAATTCTACAAGAAATACAAAGAAGACTTAATGCCGACACTCCTCAAACTCTTCAATGAAATTGAAAGGGAAGCAATTCTTCCTAAGTCATTCCTGGAAGCAAATATTACTCTATTACCAAAACCTGAGAAAGACTCAACTAAAAAAGAGAACTATAGGCCAATCTCCCTAATGAACATACATGCAAAAATTCTCAATAAAATATTAGCAAACAGAATGCAGCAAATCATCAAGAAGATTATTCACTCCGACCAAGTGGGATTCAACCCAGGAATGCAGGGATGGTTCAACATACATAAATCAATAAATGTAATCCACCATATCAATAGAGTCAAAAGCAAGAACCACATGATCATCTCTATAGATGCAGAAAAAGCTTTTGATAAGGTCCAACACTCATTCATGATAAGAACCTTACAGAGAACTGGAATAGATGGTCTTTACCTCAATATGATAAAGGCCATCTACTAGAAACCTACAGCCAGCATCATACTAAATGGCCCAAAACTGAAAGCCTTTACCTTAAAATCAGATACAAGACAAGGATGTCCCCTGTCACCACTCCTATACAACATAGTACTGGATGTTGTATTTTTATACAATGGAGTATTACTTAGCTATAAAGAAGCATAAATTTGAGGCTTTTATAGATAAATGGAGGCAACTTGAAACCATATTCAGAAGTGAAACGATAAACTCACTCGCATATGTAAATATTGTATTGTCTCGCTAGTATAAAAAACAAAAAAGATTAGTAAGATCCAAAATGTACAATGCTTATTGTAATAATGGAAGGGAAAGAAAGTGCTCAGAAGGAAAGTACAATTGGGATAGGGGAATGGAGAAAAGGAAGAAAAGATTATATGTAAATAGATACACATATCTATGTGTATATATATATATATATATATATATATATATATGATAGATAACTATACTACTCATCCCTTGTTAGTTCTTTCTCTTTTGTTTTGTTTTTTGAAACAGGTTCTTGCTATGTAGTGCAGGTTGACCTTGAACTTGTTTATGTAACCCAGGTTGGTCTTGAACTCATGGTGACCCTCCTACCCCAGCCTCCAGAGTGCTGCCAAGGTTACAGGAGTGCATTTCCACACCCAGCTTTTTGCTTCCTCAGATGGTTAATGCCTCCCTCTGCCACTCATGAATTGTGATCTGGGAGGACAGAGTGCCAAGCATTTCTCCTAAATCTCACAACTCACATAGGTCAAATACGGGCTGAGGTCCTGGTCCTGATGCTCCCTGAGGATCAGGGACTTTGTGTGTTTCTCCTCCTCTTTCTTGGCCACATATCTTTGGTCAAACCTTGCAGATTCTCAGATCTTCTGCTTCTGCATCTTGATGCTGATGAGAAGTGGTTACCTGGGCCCTGAATGATTTTGGGGAGAATTAAACACAAAGGTGAGCATAGAGACCCTTTATGGTATCCTATGAAGCTCCCTGCCACCTTGCCAAGGCTGCAGGTCCTCTGGAGAGGGTTTATCTCTGAGAGCCGCCAGAAGAGTGACAGAAATGGTGCCAACCTCATGGGTGAGCAGAAGCTAGAAAAGTCATCTGTGCCCAGCAAAGCTCCAGAAACAGGCAGAAGGATCAGCTCTTGTGCTCACCCCAATTCTATAGCTCTCTGGTCTGCTTCTACTGAGCATTGCTGTCCTGGCTTTGGCTGTCCTAGAGGTTTTACCCCCTCATACGTTTCGCTATCTCACATTTCCCCACTTAGACGGGCTGAATTAGTTTGACGCTCAGTGTGTCAGCAGAGAGATTCAGGCTGTGACCTTGCTCACGTGCTGGTGAATGTCTAATACCCAGCTCCTGGTGGGAGGTCACGAGGGACTGATGGAAGCCCTGACAGTTCCTCAACTTTTGCCAATTTTCTTACTGGAGAAACCCCCAACATAGGTGATTTCAATCTACCTGTCACCTGGCTCCTCCAACTCTGAAAATCAACCAATTGGATTCCATGAGCCAATGCAAGCCAGTGACAGTACATGACTGTCATCCTTGCTGCCACCTCCCAGTGTCTAGTCTGTCCAAGAATTAGTTCTTTGGACTGGGTTTCCACCTTGGTCCAGTTAGCTGTGGCCAAGATACGATGATCTAACATATCCCAGAGAGCCCAATTAGGCAGAAGGAACCACCAATTACTAATGTGCTTTTCAATGAAGATTTGTTCAGCTCCCTTTTGTGGCTGTCGCTGTCTATAATGAGTGAAAGGAAAGTATACACAATGAGAATAAATTGGTACACATTATGAAGTGACTAATGCCACAAAAGAGACACAGGAGATGTCACTTCCAATAGGGAGCTGACAGGAAGACTGTCTGGCACATAACATTTGAATTGATCCTTCATGGAAGGCAGGATTAAGCAATGGAGAAATAGAGGCAAATGTTTTCAAGACAGAGAACAGAAGTAAGAATGAAAACCTGCACTGGAGGAACTGTGGCATAGGTGTGGAATTAGTGAGTTTTCACACAGAAGGTCTGTGATGAGGAAGGAAGTGTGATGGTATTACCAGGGAAAGTTGTAGGGGTATTTGCATGTCAGAATGAGGTGCCCAATATGTCACATTGCATTCTTTGGTGACTTACCAAATAAAGGCAAATTATAAATTATAAAGCTATTATCTATATGGTCACATAGATAGATGAATACAGAATATTCAAAGTTTATTAGAGTAAGGTTTTGCAGAGTCTCATAAATAGATTTTTGACCTTTTTTCATTCTTTCAAATAAAGAATATTATTATTAGTATTGATTCTTTCATTCTTTCATTGACAAGAACAAGATTACTGTTAGACTAAGACTGGGATGAATCTGCATGAATAATCTTTGTCACTAACTCAAAGAGTATCCCAGTCTCAAAAACAAACATCTCCTCCACAAATACCCCAAACACTAAGAAACAAGAAAACATGAAGTCCTATTAATTACTATAAGACCTTACAGTACATTGAGTGATGACTTTCTAAGAGGGTTGTTATCATTGCTAGAAGCTGTGAAGATGGTCTTATTTGGGATGAAGTGTTTTGCAGGTGTAATTAAGTGAAGGATCTTGAGATAAAAGAATCATCCTGGATTGCTCAGGATGACTGTCAACCCACTGAAAAATATCCTAATAAGATACAGCCAAAAGAGGAGGAGACAACATGGTCATCAACATAGAGATTAGAGCCCTAGAGGATGGAATACATAGAATCATCATAAACTGAAACAAATAATAAAAAAAAGGATTGTTTGCTATATCCTTCTGAGCAACAGGGCCCTCCTGGTGCCTTGTTATTAGACTTTGGGTTTCCATAATTGTGAAAGGTACGTATGTTTGATCATTTAAAACAACAACTTTATGATCATTTGCCAAACCATGTACAAAATACATATTCTTGTATAAATATGAGAATGAGGTATAGAAGGGTCAGTTACCTAACCTAAGATGCCTCTGCTAGAAAGTGATTAGGGTAGGAGACTAAGCCAGGGATTCAGAGTTTGCTTTCAACCTTAATAAAATACTGCACCTCGTAACTATGTCTACTCCCTTAGGGCTAGGTAAGGGGCAATCACAAGGTGTTGTAGGTGTGTATGTATCACAGTTTATGGGTAAATATCAGGGAAGATGTTCTAGAGGAGATGATATTGGATTCAGTTTTACTGATGGAGATATAGAGAATAAAATGAGGAAATGTTTCTAAGCAGAGAGAATAAATATAAGACTGAGAGAGAGCAAGGCACTTTTAAGGAATTACAATAGGTAAGCATGGACAAGGACATTTTTGGAAGGTGAGTGGAAAATGAGGCAGAAGTTAAAGATGGGGACCAGCTGGTCTTACGTCTTATGTGCTGAGCTCCAGATTGTGGAGTCCTCAGGCAGCTGGGTAGATGGGATGACTTGGTACAGTATGATCTTGTGACAAGTTGGGTCTCTTACAGATTTATGAGTTGTGATTAAAAACTACAGTGAAGTTTTAAATTAAAAAATTATCACTGAAAAAGACACATTGCCACGGATCCTTTTCAAAATACCCTGCTTTACTTTGAACACTCTTATGCCATCTTTCTTGCCTCTTACTGAAACAGTTCCGGAAATTCTTTTCTATGAGTGTCTTTAGTTTCACTGTCATGGCTGCCTTGACATCCGGATCAACTCAAAGTGCTTTCCTTTCAAAGTCATTTTGAGCAAAATGTCACATCATGCCAGATCGGGTGAATACGAAGGATGAAGACACTGCATGTTTTTAGGAGCCTACCTTTCTGTCAGAGGGCATTTGACAGTAGAATTCACTCTGTTTTTGATTACAGCTTATAAGGGCACGGCGTGAAGAAGGAGAGGAGGAAGAAGACTTAGGAGCCACCCTAAGGAGATAACGGGGTGTGGTCTCATGCCTGCCAAGGACAGAGAGAAGAAGGAACATTGGCTGCTGCCTTACAAGTTCCAGGTTTGGGGAACTGGGTCCATGATGGTGTCATCTGCTGTCACAGAGAATAAAGGCAGGGCAGCAAGTGGGATGGGTCCGGAAACTGTGAGAGTGAATAAGGACTTCATTAGTGCTGAGCATCTTGCACAGTTTTACTCTGAATATGAAAACACCTACATATGAATCAGGACTCAATATCGCAGTCATGGAACAAATTGAAGTTGTATATCACGCACTCTAAGAGAAGGAGAAAGAAGAAGCCATGCTGAGCATCTCCTCACATTTCCCTGGTAAGGCAGCCAAAGCTGAGGTGACGAAGGACCTGGGCCAATGTCACAAGATCAGAGTCCTGGCACCTTTGGCTTCAGATCCCAGCTCCCTTCCCCTGCCTCTGGACATGGAGCCAGCATGCTCTTTGAAACTGACTTCTCCCATTCATTAGCTGTCTGACCTTTGGAAATTTGCTTACCCACTCCAGCATCGGAATTCCAGCAGCTGTCAAAAGAGGATAAAAATAATAGTTCCTGCTCTTTCCACCTCAAATAAGAGCCTGTGAATGAAATCTCTACTGTGGAAAAAATTTAGAAAAATATGAGTAATTATTTATATAGTGAACCTAGCCCTTTCCCTGGAATTTTATTTTTTAAGCTGAGCCTTGAGTTCAGCAAGTTTTCTTGGGATGTGCTCATTTCTCCTAACAGTTTAGTAGCATGAGTTCCCTGGAAAACAGAATTTAAACAACGTGGAATGATTTAAATATTTTCTCCAAATCATTTCATCATCACAACCTGTTTCTAAGTGTGTCTCCTTTCTTCTTTCTTTTCAGCCTTCCTCTTCTTTCCTCTCTTGTTCTTTTAGCCTCTTTCATCTTTGAAGCACCAATGATTGAATGCTGAGCTCCATCTCTAGCTCTTTAAAAAATTTTTATTTTGAAATACAGTCTTCCTACATTGTTGAGGCTAGTCTTGAACTTGCAATCTTCCTGCTTCAGCTTCCTGAGTAGCTGGAATTATAACTGTGTGCCACCATGCTTGGCCCATGGATACTTCTTTATAGTACTATAAAAACCTTCTCCACCAACACTGGGGTTATGCTGACCATGGGAATCCAGACCTTTACCTATTTGTCTCATGAAAGATACTCAGAGAGGGACACATTGTGTGCTAAACATGGCATTGGTATTAGAAGAAACTTTCAGCATCTCATTTGAGAAAGACAGGTTTAGTTCATCTTTTTTCTTTTTTTTTTTTTTTTTTTGGTACCGGGGATCAAACTCATGACCTCACGCCTGCCAGGCAAGCGCTTGAGCCACTGATCTAAATCCCCAGCAGTTCATCTTTTTTTAAAATTTTTAATTTTTATTAGTATGTGTTTACAGTGTAAAATAATCACATTCATTGTGGGGAGTTCGCCTTCACCTTTCTTCCTTTCTTTTTTTTTCATTATCAGATTCGTTTATTTATATTATAAGTCCTTATAAAATTAATTATCATATATACAGATTAACAGCCAGAATACCAGATCAGAAAGTATAAAACACATAAGACAATTACGCTAAATCAAGATACTCTTTTAGATACATTGGCTGTGTTGCATTGCAATTTTTTTTTCTTTTTTCCTATTACCTGTCTTTTATTTTTCACTTTAAGTGTGTACTGAGTTTCCCATATAAGAGAATGCATGCAATATTTTTAGTTTGGGTGTCTTATTTACTTCACTTAGCGTTATGGTCTCAAAGCATTTGTTTTCCTATAAATGACTCAAGTTTGTCCTTTAGGTAGAGTGGTACTCTCCTGTTCATCTCTCAAAGGACATACAGGCTGCTTCTGAGGTTTGGCGAGTATAAACTATGTAGCTATAATGATGGGTGTGATAGGTTTAGTTCATTTTAATGTGCCAGTACCTGGGTCCTGCCATCCTACAAACTCTGAGATGTGGCACAGTTCTACGTCTTCAATGCTAAAAACGTGTTTGGTGTTTCCTCGACACGGATCCTTTGCTGTACAGTAACAGGATTCTATTGGTTCAGTTCTAAACTCTATCCAATTCTAAAACTAATTCTTCACCTTGAAAAGCTCAGCAGTGGTAAAGAAAGGAGCATAGAAATAGCCACAGATATAAGCCAGTAACATTCTCAAGGGCACAGGTAAAGGTGTGCCTGAGGTAGAGCGGCATCCTGTTGGATCCTGTCCTTAAACAGTGATGTGTGCACTTTCTTCTCCGGTAGCAGAGAAGAGAGGGTGAGAGGGCCATTGTGTAAGGGGCAGGATGAAGCCCTTTTCTCACGGAGGATTCCCTGTCTTTATTACTCAACTCTGCTGAAGTCTGTACACAGGTGATGATAGGAGGAGAGTAGAGTGGGAGGAGGCTAGCTTGGGAACTGGGCTTTTTTTCTGGTCTTATGCTCCTAAGACCAGTTGGCTGGCACTGGATTTAATTACACACACCTACTCAAAAGCTTCTTTGACAGCTGCAGTGTGTGAGCAAGGGAGAAGGTAAAGAAGTGGGAAAAATAAAGTACATTCATTCTGAAAACAAACAAACAAACAAACAAACAAACAAACCTTATTCCCAATGACTCAGAATAGATAATCTCAATCTTTCAGATAACTATTAGCATTTTGGGGGTCATTTGTATGGATTGATCACTGATGTCTGGGTGACAGAGTCCTGCCATTGGCTGGTTTGTTTGGTTCCTCTGGCTGCTAGGATAAGGCAGTGGCCAGCGTTCTTGATTCACAATCGTTCTGCATAAAGCTGTTGGATTTCATTTTCAGAAGAGGGATCGAGTGCTGGACAGAAAATGACAACAGATACCCACTGGGACTTTCATACCTCCATTAAGGAGAGGGTGGGACCGCTGGGGTTTTCTGTCCTTCTCACCATGTGCTTCCCACTCACTGTCCTCACCTGGAAGCACATCCTACTCTTTGTCAGTGAGGGATCAACTCCCATCTTGTCTTCCATAGTGGCACCTGCCATAGTGGGCCTAATTCTTTGAGTACAGCCTAGTGCCTGACAGATCGCCAGTCTACCAGAGTCCATTGAATCTCCTCCCCCATCACTTTTCTGGGCCATTTGCTTCCTTTCATGTATCTCTTACCTCTTTCTTCTTCTCATTTCCCATGACCACTTTAGTTCAGACATTCATCTCTTCCCACTTGGACTACTGAAGATTTTCATAACTGTCTGCCACAGGTTTAGTCGCCCTTTATCTCACATTCCTTCAGGGAAATCTTCCCCAAAGGCAGCAGCCTCTGACCACGCCTTTTAGTGAATGAGAAAGCAGAGCTGGGTGACAGTAAAACTTACTATGTGCTATAGGTTCCTTTCCGAAAAGTTGACATGACATTGTTGACATGACATTTTAGACCCTGTTCCAAGGGTCTGACATGAAATACTTTGGTGAAGTCAGAGTCAGGTGACTTTGATGTTTCAGTAGACATACTGATGACATGATAGCTGGAAGGGGCCAGAGCTGAACTGAGGTGGTGAACTGAGGTTGGGAGATGCAACAGCCAAGATGAATGAAGCAAAAGGAGCTCCAAATCTGAAATGATTCAATGGAAGGAAATAAAGGGTTCCATACTAATGTCATTGTTGAGCTGGTTCGAGTTGTTTATGGAGAAAGAAGTGTGATGTGGCCTGCTGGTGCTATGGTTGTCTTTGTCACACCTGGGCATCCCAGTGGACCTGGTGGTTTATCTATTCACTTAGCAGATATTTATTGAGTACCTTCAGCAGGGCAGGCACTGTGTATCAGAACTGCACATGGAGCCTTGGGAGTGATTATGAGTGGACATGGACAAAAGGAGAGAGAGAGAGAGAGAGAGAGAGAGAGAGAGAGAGAGAGAGAGAGAGAGAAGAGAGAATGTTTTAGGCTTCATATTTCCCAGTGCATCTGCTTGTTAGGTGCTCAAAATAGGATTACTGAACTGAAAACCAATTCATGCCACTAAAGGGTGTTCCTCACCTCCCAGCAACCAGGAAAGGAGTAATTAGCATATTTAGTGAACAAACAATATTCTCATAGTAAAAAATAAGACATAAGTTTGCTCTGTTTTGATTATTAACTAGGCTCCCCAAATCCCTTGTGTGTTCTTTTTCTTTCCCCTTCTTATTTCCCTCATTTTTCTTTCAGCAAAATTCTCATTAATATGTTTTAATGAGTATAAATGAAGGTTCTATCTCTCAGGATACAGCAGCCAAGCAGCATGGAGAGAGAGAAAGAGATTAGGCACAGATGAGAATATCAATATAGATATGTGTAAAGTCTCCCTGGTGCATCTTCAAGTCTGTGCCCTTTATTTGGCTGCTCTTTCATCTTGTCTAGTATGTCATTGTGATATACATCATGTCTTAAACTTGGAAAACATACAAGAGTCCTGAGAGCCATTCTCCTGACATCCATAGTGAGATCCTGGGCTAAGACTGACTTGGGGTTAGAATCTCTCCCAGCAGTTCCAGGGCTCTAGCCAGCACGCAGATCTGGTCTGTCAAGCCCTGCACCCAGGGCTGTTGGGAGACACTTGGAAGATGCCCCACCCACTCCTTCACATTCCCTGCTCACGCTCTAGAGCTCATGCTGTCAGGTCCTGTCAATGGCACACATGGGCATGACTCATCTGGGCCAGTGGTCAACCTGGTTCCATTTTTTAAAATCCTCACAATAGTCCTATTGGGTATCATGAATGCTGTAGGTCAGCCTGGCAGATTACAATCTGAATCTATAGTCTTTCTTTTAGTGTCACCATTGTCACACTAACTATATTTTTAGTATCTCTTGAATAAAAAAAACTCATCAAGAGAAAAAATCTTCTTTAAGTACACTAATTTTTATATTGATGAAAGCAACAGCAAAACTTTAAAAATGCCTAATACTCTTTTGGTATTTAAAATGTGCCAAGCATGGAGCCAAGTATTTTATAGTGATTCTGTAATCTGATGCTCATGACCATGTTATAGGGTTTTCCCTTTGATTGGCTAGATCTTGAGGACAGGAGAACTGAGTCTGTGAGGCAGGTAAAGTATATTACACAAAGTCACGTAACTGGTAATTGTAGACGAGGGACTTAAGACCTGGAAGTGTGAGTCCAGAGCCAGAATTCTCAACTTCAATGTGATTTAGATGATCATTTGAAAAGAGTAAGAGACACTTTCAAGTTGGAGTTTATAAGATGGTCGCAAGGATAAATGAGACAATGCATACGTAAAAATCATATGGTACTGGGTACACTCAGTAAGTTTTTCTTTCAGGGATAATGAACGTCTTTGCTCCTGACCCCCAGTGACCAAAAAGTAAAATGAAACAGAAAAAAAAAATGAAATAAAAGGAAAGAAAAAGAATAGAAATGCAAGAAAATAACAATATCTTCTGTAGCACTGGCGTGGAAGTTGAGCACAGAAGAGCCAATGGTTTGGAACTGTGGCTTTCATCATTGGCTAAGTCAGCTGGGGGTGGGTGGGATGGATCTGGGACTGATGGGTTTGACAATTTTGGTTTTAAATAAATGTCCTGGGTCTTGAGCAGCAGCAACAGTGACAGAAGGCACACTGGTGGGCAAGAGGACCAGACATTTTGCTGTCTTTGGTGACCTGAATTTACAGCACCATGATTTAGAAAAAACAAGAGAAAAAACTAAAAGGTAAATTTCAGAGCACCAGCAAAACACCCTCCTATGACCCGGCAGGACTCTACTGGGGCCCTGCATCTTGTCCTCTTCCTCACAGGTTGGTGTGTCCTGGAGAGCAGGCATTTTTCTTGTGGTCTTTCCTGACATTCATGTGAACTTTCTCTTCCAGGTGTGTGGTGAGCAAGAGCGCCTGGGAGTGCTGCGGAATACACGTGCACAGAATAAGTCACTGAAGCCTGCACTTGTCTACATGTAGCTGAGTCTATAAAGAAGTCAAGAATCTCTTAGAGACCACAGCTCTGTTCAGTCACTCTTCCCCTCTCGCTTTACGAAACTGTGGTTGAAGAAGGGAATGGGAAGAAAAGAATGAAGATATACTATGCACAGGTACAAATTCTCTATGATGAATGTGATCATTGTATATGTCAAAAGTGTACCAGAAAAATTAAAAAAAATAAAGCCTACAACTCCAACTAAAGTAGGAGCTGAAGCCAGAGAGGTGAGTGATACTGAAGGCAGAGCCATCGTGCATAAAATAGCACAACCAGGTGCCTGAAGCTCTGAGGAGTGTTGGACACACAGGGCATGAGGAACAGGATCAGAGGTTCACTGAGGAGGGAGGACGCTGGACTCGAGTTAGCCTCAAAGGTGATTCTCAGAAGGTTCAAGCAATCAGTGCAATGCTGCTCCAAAAATAATTAATGGCAATTCTTGTCTCCACCGAAACAAGAATAGCTCTGGTCCTGGATTATTCTCATATAGATCTAGGAGTACTTTTGCATATGAATGGAGTCAGAAACAATAAATTCTAGAAATTAAAGCAGTCATGGTTTGGGAACAATTCCTGGAGTCCAGAAATTGCATATGCAGATTTTCTCGGGGGGATTGGAATTTTTGCCATAGGTTAACTTCAGCCAAAAAGAAACTGCACAGAAAAATGATGAAACAACATGGGTACAAGGGGAACAGGCCAGTGTGTAACAGGTAGCAGAAACAACCACAACAGAGGAGGATATATAAATATATATATATATTTGCTATGGGTAGGATAAAGAAGGGATTCAGCATAATGACAATATGGCAGGTGGCATATAAAGTTAACAGATGTTTTTGAGTTGGTATATAACAGCCACAGCTCAGAGCTTTTTGCAAGCAAACTGAAAGAAAGAAAGAGTAGACTTGAAGCTAGTTCTGGAAAAGTTACCTTTAGATAAACAAAGAGAGGGAAAATACAAACAGTGCAGGTACTGGGCCTCAGAGTTGCTAGAGCATGTTAAGCACAATTTATACAGTCCACCTGGCCTTGGGTTCCTCAGCTATGAACCAGAAACATAGAGGGTGAGATTTGGTAAATTTTGGTGTGGGACTGTTTCTTGAGTTTAGTTTTTGTCAACACTAAATGAGTAAAATGAAAGAGAAAGAAAGAGGCAGAGGGAAAGAAAGAGAAGGAAAAAGATTGACTTGATTTAGTCTCAGTATTTCTACACACATTACTTGCTGGGAGATTTTCCTTGGCTTTTAAAACCACATTATTTTATAGATTATAAAGTGAATGTATATTTACACAATTATAATTCAATGCTTAAAAACAATATTTTATCTCTCCAAAAACCATGGAAAAGTCTGAGAATCCTTGTGATTAAAGAAGAGAAAGCCACAGAAATATCACAGAACCAGTACTTTTGGTCAATTGGGTCACATCATTTCTACTTATAATGGGTCACAGCCAATCTAGTTATTATTTGAGGCTAATTAAATTAATAATTATTGAAAGTTCTTTTCATTAGAACAACTTTATTGTTTAGATTACTCCTAGGGTTCAGAATATCAGAAAAATCATTCCATACTTACTGCTCACTGAATGGGATTATTCTGACCTTTGCAGAGATCATGGAAATCTAATTAGTGTACATAGTAGGCACTTACTGTGTTGTTTTGAAAACAACAAAACAAACTTCTAGCTTAAGTAAGCAGACAATGAGTTAAACAGAAGATATTGCAGGAAGGCTCACAGAATCCATGGGAAGGTTTGAGAAACAGCCCTGGAAAATGAGCAGGGACCAAAGGAGGGAAAGCCCGACTACCATCTCGCCAGGCAGCCAGCGATTAGGGCAGCTGCTCTAGCACCTCTGGACACCTACTGCCACAATAGTGGCTTTCTGAATCTCCTTCTTTGACAAATAATCTCCACTGCTGTTGTGACTCTAAACGATTCTTTCAAGGTTCAAAGTCCTGCAGGGGATGTAAAGCTGTGCATTCCTACCTGGTCATGTGTAGGTCACATGCTGCTGCCCTTGGTGCCAAGGAGTGGAGGGAGTATCTGACCTTCTTGGGCTTCTGCCAGGACAGGATATTGATACTGAGGCAGGAAAGCTACAGAACAATTCCCTTATCAATATAGCGACTATAGTTAATCCCAATGTATTGAACTTCTCAAAAGTGCTAAGAGACTAGAGTGTAAGTCTACTATTGCAAAATAACCACCCTGTGACTTATGTATATACTAAGGAGCTAGAGTTAGCTATTCCACAAGGCACATATTTAAAAACACTTGGTTAACATATATGATTTTATATACACAATTTTATCTGTCAAAAAGCCAAACTTGTTTAAAATGTATAGCAAGTTCATATTTTGAGAACTCCAAATCCCTGTCACTTTTATTACTATTTTGATACATACACATATTCTTATAATGTGACTTCCTATAGAAAAATACATATGGACAACATGTATTTCAACAATGCCCTGTCTTCATCTAACAGTATATACAAATAACTGTTTGTGCAGTGACCTCTGTTCTTTTTGGGTGTATCTGTCACTTCCTGTCATTTCTAGGTCCCTTCTCTGTCTTTAAGCTCTGGGCTCCTTGATAAACACGACCACTTGCCATTGTTATGTCTTTAGTACTGAACCACTGCCATGCCCAAGGTGGGTCACAGTATGGAGTCAGGAGGGCTATATTGCCCACAAGAAAAAGGAAAGAGTCCAATGGACAGTGCTATGATGTACAATAATATCTTGCTGAAGTGAGGAGCTAAAATGCCTTATTTCTTGGTCTTACCTCAGAGGAGAGGATACTGACAGTCTCACTACCCTTTCTAGGTGTCGCATTCTGTGCCTTTTTGTAGCACCTCTACCTGATTCATTCTTGCGCTGATATTCAGGGACAGTGCTTTTCCTTTCCCTCTGATTCAAGCAATGGAAAAACTCATCCCTATTGCACTGAGCTGCATTGCTGCTGGTCTTTGAAATTTAATTTCAGAAAGCCAACACCAAAGATGCATTTTCATTTTGTTATTTCATTTTGTTAAAGTATTTGCTCAAAAGCAGAATCAACTGCAGTTGGTGCTGATGGCACTGAAATTATTTAACCTCTGGGAGCAAATTAATAAGCATTTTCTAGACACCTATGGCATGCAGAGAAAACAGCAACAAAAGGCCATTCCAAAGTATGCTTTTCTGTAGAAGATACAAATAGATTACTAAAACATCCAAGTTAAATAACATGAGCATTATGTGACTCACCATGTTTGGAGAATCTTGAAGTTGTAATAATTTTGATCACCTTACACCCACACAGCTGACTTAAGGAACTTTGAATAAAAATATCATTGTGAAAAGTTGATCTATCTATAATCTACACATCTCTATCTACCTCTGTCTATCTATCTATCTATCTATCTATCTATCTATCTATCACCTTTCAGTTATCTAATATCTATCATCTATCCATTATCTATTTATCTATCTATATATCTATCTATCATCTATCTCATGGTACAGAGTAGAGGTGGTTATTTCCTCTTGGAGGAAGAAATGGAGTAGGAGGAACAGTTGGCTTCAGGGTTAGTTATCATTTGAAAGTAGTTGTAGTTCATTACTACAATTTACTAGAGAGAGCCTGGGAAGGATGAAAGAGGGAGCCATGCAGAAGCAAAGATGGGTGCAGTGTGGGTAACATGGAGGAAAAGCCAAGAAGCCTACTATTATTGGAGTAAGGACATTGTGGTAGTGAGGGGTTGGGCAGAGAACAATTAGATTCAGGACACAAAATTTATACTATTATTTTATGATGGACACCCAGAGTTAAACACAAGAAAGTTCAGGAAATCTATCCACAACACTAAAGACCTGGAATATTTAGCCAACGGTCTGGATCCCACAGCAATGTCCTGCAAGAGTCCAGATGAAGACCAAGAGCCTGTGACAATTCCTCCCACATGTCCATCTGGAGGTCTAGAGCCCACAAGAAGGACTCACACCAGTCTGTTTTACGGATCCATGCTGGGAAGACCCAAAGGTCAGCGGTGGAAGCTAGAAAGTCTATGCCATTGGGGTGAAGGGGCTGTGCTGATAGGTTGAGGGTTCTACACTGGAACTGAGAAGTCACACTCACAACAAAGACCAGGGCTGTCCTGAAAAGAACCACAGCCATCCTCAGTGACTCAGAGGTCCCGAGCTCCTCTGACGATAAGAACAGTCAAGTACATGCCAGAAAACCAGCATAATGAGTTTGTCCTGGAGATTAAGCGGCACATGTCTTCCTCTCCAGAGCCAGGAAGTGATGCTTGATGTAAGGACTAGAGCTTTTCCAGGAGAACCAATGGCTCAAACAACAACACTTAGAGAAACTCACAATGCCTAGCTCATCTTCTCCATGTTTCTATTTATGCTGGCAACTTTCCTCAGGTGGAACATCTATGCTCAGCACCATGCTGATTTAATTAAAAACCATCAGTTTTTAATTCATAACAGAAATGAACTTCAGATTAAACAGCATGCTTCAAAATATGCTTCATTGAAGAAGGAAAGGGAAGAAGTAGTCATCCCTCCATTGCATTTTTCTCCTTCTGTGGTACTGGGGATTGAAGCCAGGACATTATGCATAGCACAGTACCTTTGAGCTGCCACCCAAAACTCCATTCCATTTTTATGGAAAACCTCCTCTACCTAGATTAGCAAATGCAATGCTCAATACATGTCTGCACTGTTTCCTCTGCATTAAATAAGCTTACACTCATGGCATTCTCTGGTGATAAGTAAGAGCTGGCATTCATGCAACCTAGAGGTGATGCCGTAGTCAACCACCATTCTATACAGCTGTATGCACAGGTGTCTGTCCTGGGCTACAGATGTAGAATCTCCCCTGCCCTGGAGAGCTTAAATTCATGTGGAAATGTTAACCAAGCAAAAATGAAGCATTTATTTCTGATTATAATGAGTTCCACAAGAGTGTAAGGCAGGGTACTGGGACAGGACCTAGAAGAGGGAAGAGAAGGGAAGAGCTAGGACCATTCAACCCGAGCAGCTGACAGTTATCCTGTGGCCTTGGAGATGAGTAAGAGTTCTACAGGTGAGGAGGACAGAGGTGTCAAAGGGAGCCCCATTCCTAGTGCAGGGAGTATCCAAGGCATAGATCTTAGGGCAACAAGGAGCTGACTTCTTTCAATGGACAGATAGGCATAAAGAAGCCTGGTGCTATTCAAAGACAGTGCTGGGATACTGTCCCATCAGTCACAGATGGCAAGGAGGTGGGTACGTGACTCTGCAGGGTCTCTGTCAGGGTTTATTGCAAGAGCAGTGGGCTCCTCTGCATGATTCTGAGCGTGCATTTTGTATGGTAGCGTTTTAGAAATCTCACTCAGGCTACTGGTGGAGTAACAAGTTTGTGCATGAGTGAGAGTGTGTGAGAGGATGGGCAGAAGAGAGCCAGAGTGGCTGGGCAAGGGTCCATTTTTCAGGCTAATGTAGTAATGAAAGTACCTGGGACAGAGTGGTGGCCGAGGAGATGGAGATAGGTGCAGAAATCCAACGTTTTGGAAGCAGTATTCACAGGACATCATGACTGATCACACACAGGGAGTGAGAAAGCTGGGCTTGCCTGAGAGGACTACCAAATGTCATACATGTCTGGAGCAAGGATTGGTTAATTTTTTGAATGAAAGTTCAGGAATAAGTATTCTGGGCTTCGTAGACAATAGGTCCCTCTCAACTACATGCTATCATAATGCAAAAACAGCCACATGGAGGACAGTAAGCCAATGCACATGACTGAGTTCCAGTGAAACCATCCTTAAACACAGGACGTGGGCCAGCTGTGGGCCACGGGGTCTCACTGGCTGTCTCCGATTTTGAAAGCATGAAGGTCATTGAGCTTTGTACACTGGGAAATAAAGTTCTAGGCAAGTGATGGCTTCCGTTATTTCACCTCCTTCTGATGACAGCATGATGAGGAACTGCTAGCACTGCTAACTGACTTGTTCAAGATCACACACTAGTAGGTGGTGACTACTGCAAATAGATTTTGAAAACATATTTCAAGCCAATGAAAGACCCTCCCCCTACCCCATGAGGTTTCCTATTTCTTTCTCCTTACAACTACCACCGACAGTGGTAAAACTTTGTTTTGCAAGCTTTTTATACTTTTCCCAAAGGGCACTTTTCCATTTCCAATAAATTTTTAAGGAGCCAAATAACGAAAAGTACAGTGAGTCTCTAAATGTACCATCACTGCTTTTGTTCAGTACAATAGACTTTATATTGCTTTGTCCAGTTTCTATGAAGTGGGACATAGGAGGTTTGTTTTCAAGAAATTAGCATCGTATTTCTCTTTCTCTCACCCCTGACATAATTTTATCTTGGGGGTAAACAGTGTTATTTTCATCCTCTCCATTTGAGCCTCACATAGAACATCTTCTATTAAAATTTAAATAAGCCATTTCAGAGATGGATGAAGATGTGAGGCTAAAATGAGCTGATTCACTAGAATTTGTTCCCAAGAATATAACTTATTTGCTCTTATAGCTTATGCAACTGGGTTTCATAACAGAAATTTTAAGTGGGCCAGGATCATACCGCCACAGTCATTTCCTCTAACTTCTCCACCTAGAGTAGCCAATAGCAAACGGGAAAAAGGGAGACACAAACACCTACTCCCTCTTACTGCCCCACGGGGACCCGATTATTATTCCAGGAAATTGCTGGAAGCTGACGATTTTTTGGAGATAGATTGCTTTCTGTTTGTTTGATCATGATTTAGTATCCATAGCAAAAAATGGCTTTGCTGCTGGCTGATTGTTCAAATTCCTTTTTCTTTGATTGAAGTAGAAGAGAGGCCTTTCTGAGGTAGGGACATATATGTGGGGTAGGGGTGCTAAGAGATGGGAGTGGTCACAAAAGGACAAGATGAATGCCCAAGAAGAGCAAAGGTAAGGTTGAAAACTGGGTTTGGCAAAGATCCAAGACTAGTGGTTAGATGGTTTCTAGGTCATACAGTCTAAAGTCAGGGCACACAGTAAAGCACTAAGTTGTTGAGACAACTGAAAGCATGGTGCGGGAGAGAAGAGTCAACAGTATGAGAGTTATTCTGAGTGTTTATAGAGAAGAGCATTATCTAAACTCTGTGCTTTACAAATCAGTGTGCTAAGAGAGAAAATGGTTCTTTGGTTGAATGATTGGGGGAAAAAAATTAGTCCTCTCTTATACATGGTTTTGCTTTTTATGTTACCTGTGATTCACTGATATATAAAAACATTAAATAGAAAATTACAGAAATAAACAAATCATAAGTTTTAAATTGCATGTAATTTTGTATGACATGAGTCCCCTCTGTCATGCCCAGGATGTGAATCAACCGTTTGCCTAGTGTATCCACAGTATATATGCTGCTCCTTCATTAGTCACTCACAAGATGCCTCAGAGTCAAGTAGCCTGTACCAGTATCATAGTGATTGCATTAAAGTTATCATTGTTGTACATTCCTAATGTCCCCAAGATATAACAGTAGTGAAGTTGGCAATTCAGATATGTCCAAGAGAAGCCATAAAGTGCTCCCATTAAGTGAGCTGAGACCTTCCAGCTTAAAGAAAGAAAAGGTTCATGCTTAGATTGCTAAGATCTATAGTAAGAATGAATTTTATGTGTAAAATTGTGAAAAAAGAAAAAGAACATGTGCTGTTGAATTTCAAACTACCGCGGTGAATGATAAGTGCTTAGTTTACACAGAGAAGGCATTAAGTTTATGTACGTACAAGAAAAATGATGTATGTAGGGATCAACCTGTGGTTTCAAACACCTATTGGGGAGCTTCAAACATATCCCCTGGGAATAGAAGGGGCAGAGCTATTATACATAGTATTGGATTCTTGAAGAGATACAGTGATAAGCGTAATAATAAAAATAATGATTATGTAAAAAATAGGCATTCAGGTGATTGCTAGTCTGAGTCTGCTGCTAGCACTCCCCAGGATCCAGCCTGACTTGCTTGGGTCAGTGGAATCAGTTAAGTAGGGATGAGCTTAGAAAGGTATGGTTGTTGTAGATAATTCCTCTATGGTCAGCGTAATTATATTAGCCATGCTAATAGAGCTCAGATGACCATGTGATGCAGAACTTATTACAAAGATATTAGATTATCATGATGATGCTCTTAAAGTTGCTGGGGACTTCAAATTCTGTCCTAGTGGTCAGGTGGCCAAAGAAAGTGAAACTTTAAGACTAGAGGCCGGAGGGACAAGAGAAGGGGTCAGGGAAGGGTGTTTGTTGTTTCCCAGGACCTTTACACACCTGTGCTCTCTTTATCATTTGAGTCTCTCCTAAAATGTCTTTTTACAGAGGAGACTTTCTGACCTCTCAACTGAAAATGGCCCCAGTAACTTTCAATCTTATCGCTGCTTTACTTGCACCCCAGCACTCATCACTACTTCATATTCTTCTCAATGGTTTATTTGTTATTTGACCCCCTTTGTAAGACATAAGTGCCATGAGGATAGATGCCTTCTCCTGCTCCACAGAGAACTCCTGGTGAGCAGCTCAGTGTAGGACAACTGGCAACAGCTCATGAGAATTTTAGAATGATCTACTGAGATGACAGCTACCAGGTGACCAGTTGCAACAGGAGTTAATGGAGTTCAGAATGGAGCAAAATGCATAAAACCAGCAGAAAGGAATGCTGAAGTCAAAGCAGCCTGTCCACAGCTGTGGTAGAACTTTGTGAGGCACTCCATTCAGGTCTGTACCAAACCAGCTCAGAACCATGAGTTAGAGCTGCTGTGTGGCTCAATGCCAGAGGATATGATAGGCACCTCTGCTCACCCATGCTGGATTTGGGTGGGTGTGTTTGGGTGGAGGCTGTGTAGCCAAGAATGTCTCCTGAGTTCACATTTACAGCTTAGTCTCGCAGCCCACTGCCATCCAATCAGAAAGCCCTCTGCAATTGTTGCTGCACAAAAACACCATTCTTTTCTTGGGTTCCCAACTACCTATTCATTGTCAAGAAACATGAGACTAAAATTAATCTCCTCACTCTGAAATATGACTTTTCCCTTGCATGTCTTTTTTCCCCCCAGTAAATGGTGTTTCCATTCTTTCCAAATATTAAGCTAAAAGCTTTAGCATCCTTTTGGATTTCCCATTTCCCCTCCTGCCTTGCACTAAATGCAAGAGCAGGAGATGGAGAGCAGGAGAAGGCAATTCCTGACTTTTGCATAACTATTCTTTTGTCTAATTTGTCTAATTTTACATTACTGCAGAGACTTCAGCTCTTAGGGCCTGTGGCCTGACATCTCCATCTTGTCTCCCTGCCTCTGAACTCTCCCCCTTCTAGTTCCTGCCCTTAACTGTATCCAATATGGCCACTTGTGCATGCATACCTAACAGATTCTCTCCTGTGTTTGTAACTCTCCAGAGATTTCTGTTACGGATTGAAATGTATTCCTCCAGAAAGATATGCTGGAACAGGAACCATCACAGACTCCAAATGTGACCTTATTTGGAGATAAGGTCTTCACAAAGGTAACCACACCAGGATGTGGCCATTAGGATGGACGCTAATCTACTCTAGCAGGTCCTCACATAAAAGAAAACTCTGAACACAGATTTGCACCCAGGGAGAAGGCAGAAGATGAATCAGAGCTTGGGGCAATTGGCAATGAAAGGACGATTTTACTTCACAGGTCTCAGAAGGAACCAGTATTTCTGGGACAATGATTTGTGACTTCTGGGTCATCTGGGATCTAATTCTGGTCCCTTTTCTAGTTAGTGTCCCACACTATTTTGCTCCTTCCAGACAGCTTATGAAGGCTTTCGGACCTCCCCACGCTTCTCTGAACTTATCTTTGAAGTTGCACATATTTATTTTATTGTGATGTTGCATTCATGCTTTGAGAGTTAGCTCATGGTCATATTTTTGGAGTGATTGCTTCAACCTCTCTCCTCAGAGGGAGTTTCTTGTCTTCTGTTCTTGCTGGATACCTTGTGCAAGCCTCTAGTGAGGCACTTGTTCCATCAATTACATTTGTCTTTGTTTCATGACCGAGCCTCTCGGTTTAGACTGAGAGAACATTCAGGGTGGAAATCACTTCTTACTCACCTCTTCCTCTCTGGTGTGAAGCCCAGAAATGTGGCTTGTAATATGCAACAACATTTCCTGGGATGTTTCCAAGCAGCTGAGAGCTGTGTATGGGCCAGGGAAAAGTGAGCTGGACTAGGAGTGTTGGGAACTTGGTTGTTGTGTTTACTCTGCTGCTAACTTGTTGGATGATCTTGAGCAAGTTCCTCCATCTCTCTGGGCCTCTGCCTTATTATCTTTAAAGCAAGGTGACTGGAAGCAAGATCTCCAAGGATGCTTCACAACCACCCTAGGGGACTCTTCTTGCAAAAGTATTCTCCAAAGAATCCAGCTGAATTTACAAATATCAGAAAAGAACTTCAGGTAGATTTCAGGCAAAAGGCAATGTCTGCTCACCAACGGGTATCTTCAAATTTCCTACTTGTCTCCATAAAACTAGCCATCTCTTTTGTGGAAAAGCTGTCACCAAATGCTGCACAGCCAGAATGGACAGGGTTAAAGTTATACCTGGAGTTTTAGATCAAATGGATTTTAAGAACATTGAACTGTTCAGTACACCTCCCATCTGAGGAAGTTTCAGGACATTTAGAGAGGAGGTTGCAGGAGGAAGCAGCTGTTTTCACCAGCATACCTTCAAAAGATGGATGGGAAAAGAGCCCTAGGTAGAAGGCGGCATGCTCCATGGCAGCCATGACCTCCTTCCTCCTCTCTCTGTACTTCCAATCTTTCCCAAAGCAACAAATGTTCAGTTAGTGAAACACAGAATTTCCTACTGTTGAGCAATGCATAAGCTTCATGTTTCCAGTGCCAGGAGCGGTTTGGATTACTGGTGAGCTTCATTTTGTTATAGGAGAAGACAGAGATCTCCATTTCAGCAATAGTGCCACCTTGTTGCTAAATGACAAAGTTTCACATGGGAAAATCATGGCCAGTTTTACCCTTAGCGAAAGCTCCCTTCCCTGTAACACTGTTCCTTGAGAGATCCATATCTAAGAGCTTGGAGCAGTAAAACGGGTGGTTCCCGTGCTCTGTGACTAATTAGACATGTCTGTCTGCGTGCGTATCCTGCACACATCTTTCTTCTTTCCGCTGAGATGTTCAGTGGGTTCACAACTTGCACATGTGTGCAAATCCCTGGGCATCCATGGTGTATTATGGCCTTGCTGTATAATGGGTATAATGATACCTTTTGTCTTTAGCATGTTATTGGTTCTAATGGACATTTTTTGATAACATCTAAAGCCTTGTACTCCAGGTATCAGTTCTAGTTTTAAGACACAAAATTGGTTAAAAGAAAATTATGTCTTTAATTTTGCAAAATAATATTAAGTGATACTAGCAGGAGAAAACTGGATTGAAACTTTCCTTGTCATAGGTATGGTTGTAATAGCTGTAGGTCCTTCAAAGTCTCTGATTTGAATAATAATTTTAGTGACATTTATTTCTAAGTTATACTTCAGATTTTTCTTCTCTATTTGAAATTGAATTTTTCTGCAATAACTATGGAAGTTGATGCTATCACATCTACCTATTTGATAAGAGTATCAGTATTCAGGGAGAAAAAATTATTTTTCCAATGTCATTTGGCACTAATAAGCAGGCTCAGGACCTAGAATTGAACTTCTAACTCTACAGACAGTGCTATATCCACTACACAGATGATTACCTTTTGTCGTGTCTTAGAGCTGTTTATCTTGACACTGAGTTAAAAATATATTAAGTTAGGCTCTCTGATAAATGGCAGATAACTTTCAATCCCTCATCTGAAGAAGTCCATAATTGAATAGTCAAGATAAGATTGCTGAAGAAATGGAACCAATATAAAACAGAATATAGATAGCTTAGGGGTGAGAAAGTGCTTAGAATATCTAGCTAAAGAGTTTGGAATTTATTGGTAGGTCATGGGACTTCTAGAAGTCCTTGTTGAATGTCCGACATTAGTTGAAGAAAGGTCTTTTCCTGAAGTTCTTAAGGAATCAATTTCAGAGAATCACTAGGTGTCTGAAGTAAGGACTTCTCCATCCTAAATATTCCTGGCTTCCTGGGACTCTCACATATTGTTGGCTTCCTCTCCAGAATCCTTGTCTGCTGTACTTAACTTGAAGGACATGTTCGAAGAAGACACTGTATCAAGAGATATCTAGCTCTTATCAAAACTGGGATGAATTCAGAGCAAGAATTTGCATCCTCCGCAGTTGCCATGGAAAAACAGAGGAAGATAAAAGGGTCAAAGTAACCTGCTTACATCACAGGCGGAGCTAGGACTCTCAACCTAGGCATTCTCCTCCACACCCTTTTCTCAGATTCCACTGAGTGGAGTAGTGGAAATTGCCAGGCAGGAAGACAGGAGCTGGCAGGATTCAGGGACTGCCTTGGCTTTGGTCTTCTTCCTTCCTGGGGCATTGTGCAGTCTACTGGCTCTTAGGGGCAAGTTTAACCACACCGATCTTTCTGCCTGGCTTTTAGAAACTGGACTTAAGCATGGGATCTTCTTTGGCCAATGAGCTGTTAGTCTAGTTGACTAACTAGATACCAGTATTTTTTTTTTCTGAAACAGCCCGAACTCTGGACATTGAGTGCCTGTGTCTCTGTCATCATCATGCCAGCATGTCCAGGCTGGCTCAGAGTGACAGAGCATTGCAAAGCTGCAAGGCAATGAGGATGGGGAAGGAGTGAAGCTGTCACTGTAAAAATTCATGTCTTCATGCTCACCCTTCATCCTCTATGCTGTCTTTCTGCAGTATCTAAACTATACCCTACTGTCTTCTGCAGCTGACTACCCCATGCAGGTTATGAACCCCTTGATCTTAGAAGCACCCTTGCTTCAATTGCAGTCTAAACATATCTTTCTGGAGATACTAAACACTTCTAAATCCTGCTAACAGTGGTTTTCTCTGGGCACCTATTGAGTAAAAACCGGTACATTTATTATACAGTTATCTCTTGATATATCTTCTTTGAACATCATCGACAAGCAAGTATAGCAGAAAAGGATTCTAGGGAAGAAGGAAAGAGAACATGTGAGATCCCCAAGTAGCCAGAAATATTTAGAATGCTCCAGATATCTAGTGCTTCTCCAATATGGATTCCTTAAGAATTTCAGGAAATTAGCACCTTAAATCTTCAGGAAAAGTCTTTCCTTTAAATGGAACATGGAGCTCAGACCCCAGAGCTGAATTCACAGGGGCAGAAAGAGACACAGTTGTGGGTAAGTTACTGGTGTACCACTAAACTTCAGTATGTGGGTAATCAGGGCTTTGAATCATAAAAAAATAATAAGATGTAAGTCTCCTTGACTGGTCCCTCAAAACGTGCCTTGCAAATAGGTGTTAACTCCCCATTGACAGCTGAGGAAACCAGGACTCAGAAAAGAAATTATTTGAAACCAACCAGCTCATAAGCAGAAGATAAAAATGATTTAAACTCAGGCCTGCTTAGCTCAGAGTGCAGTGTTTTTCTGCTGTCATGACCATGCTGTGTTGCACTGTTGTCATTTCTATTCAGAGAGCCACCTCCTCCATGGAGGTCACACCTTTTCCTGGGACGCTGCATTGCTACTGGGCAGGGCTTCTGGTGGAAAGGCTGCTGTGGGGACGGGTACTCTGGGAACCCATATGTGAGGCCCCAGTGGACCGCGCACCTGCTGTCTACATGCCTGTGTGTCTTGTGGCATGACATGTGGAAACACAGGCACTTGTGGGAGGAAGGAATGGAGATTTTAGCTTTGGCTTGGCTCTGTGATTCTGAGTAAGTCACAGATCTGTCTGGGTTCGCGTTACTTCAACTATAAAACAAAAGAGTTGGAACACGTTCAATTCAACAGGCAAATATTTGGCACCCACTGGTGCTAACAAGTGAATCAGAGTGAAGAGAGATGCAGATGCAGCCAGTCCTGCTTCCGAAGATCATATAGTGCACGGAGGACGGGAATGCATGCCCAGGTCCCTTGGCACGACAGGTGTTGCAGGGAGACCCTGAGCAGGAGAAAGAGGCCTTCGGGGAGGCCAGCGTGGATGGAGAAGCTCCTAGGCAGTCCCAGGGCCCTGCAGCGTGTTGTGTCTTGTCTCTGTGCACAGAGAAGGAAAGAATGAGGTGAATATGTGAACGTAATGGCCACTTCAGGCTCAGAAAGGCTGCAGTTCACTGTTCGCAGGCTTAGCATGTGGCAGGGAAAGTCGTTTATGGTGTTTTGTGTTTTAGAATCTTTTTTTCCCCCATAGTCCCCATTGGTTGATTTCTTGATCTTGACTATTGTTTCTGGAGTGAGATAGAATCTCAGCGTTGTTTTAATTTGCTTTTCGCTAATGACCAATGATGCTGAACATTGTTTCATGTATTTATTTGCCATTTGTATTTCTTAATCTGGAGAACTGTGTATTCATCTCAGATGTCCATTTTTGGATCAGGTGTTTGAATTTGGGGGGCCTGATCTTTTCTTTTTTAAAATTCTATATGTTCTAGATAGAAGTCCTTTGTTTCAGGGAGAGTTGGCTAAGATTTTTTCCCAATTAGTGTGTTTTCTTTTCATTCTGTTAGAGATTTCTTTTGATATGCGAAAACTTTTTAATAAGACAAGATCTCAGTTGTTGATTCTAGGAAGTATTTTCTGTGAAGTTTGATTTTTGTTCATGAACTCTTTGCCTACCCTGTGTCATGATTTCTATCTACTCTTTATCTACTCTCGATCTACATCAGATTTAGTGTTTCTGTTTTAATATTTAGATCTTTGATCCATTTTTACTTTAGTGTAGTGCATGGAGATAGACATGGATCTAGTTTTAGTTTTCAGCATATGGGAAGCCAGTTTCTTCAGTACCATTTATTAAAGAGGCTATCTTTCTTCCACTGAACTTGTTTGTGTTTTAGGATCTAGCCGGAAAGTCTGACATACATAGAAACACATCATATTCATTTTGAGCATAAGCGTAAAGTTCATTAGAAATTATTTTGGAATATGGGGGAAATTATAAAGACATGAATCATTTCATCACCTAAAATGCTCAACATTTTGGTGTATATTCTTTTGTTTCTTTCCCTGTGCCTGGACACACACACACTTTAATTTTTATTTTTTAAAAATTAAATGTATAGACAGGGAATTAGCTCAGCGGCACAGACTTGCCTGTTTGGCAAGTGCAAGGTCCTGAGTTTGATTCTCAGTACCAAACAAAAACAAAAACAACAGCAAAAAATTAAACCTGTAGAATGGAAGTTGTTCACAATGGAAACAGAATGAAGACAGGCTGCATGGTCTCATTTTGCCTTCCATATGAAAATGGGCTCCACATCAAAATAAAAAGGGAGAGAATGTGCTTTTATGCTGTCCATATGCAAACTATGAGAGTAATTTCTTTTCTCATAAATGTAACCTTTTCCGTGGGAAACAACACTGTTGATATTGAATGGCAGTGATAGTAATTAGTGATCACGAAGCCTATCCCATGCCACATGGTGTGCAAAGCGCTTCTCCCATTTGATGGTTTTCCCACCTCACTACAGCTCCGCCAGTGGAAGCTGCTGTTTCCATTTACGCAGAGGCTTAGAAAACGGCCATGTCTACTCGGCAGGAGCCATCTTCTGCCTGCCTCGGCCATGGGCTGGCCCATGGGGCGTAGTGGCTCTGGGTGGCTGTTGGAGTGGTCCACAAGATGGTAACTTTTAACACTGCTACGTGATTTCCAGTACTCCTTCTCATGACTCATGGCACAGTTAGGGTTAGGGGGGCCCAGCAGGCCACGCAGGAAGGCTGCCTGTTGGTGGGCTCAGTATGCAGCTGTCTCGGCCTCCATTCCCCATCATGCGCACAGGGAGTCCAGTGGAAACCCACTGGACTAAAAGGTAGGGATCCATCAAAGGTTAGCATAGATCCAAAGGGATATATTCATCAAAGGTTACCTGTGTGCCTTGGCGGGGAGAACATAGCTATTACAGATAGCAGCATCTCAACTTACCTACATGAGTGTGTGAGCGTATGTGTGTGTGCATGAAGGTAACTGTGTATTACCACTTAAGTGTAAATAGACATGTACATTTTCTTATTTAATTATTCAACTGGAGGTTGTCATTTAACGCATTAGAATAGTTTTATAGCAGCTGTGACACAGGAAGTATAGTATGTATTTTGTATGCACCCCAATGCATTTCTTCTTCACTCAGTCCAGCCCCAGCCAGTTGACACAGTGGACAGCCATGACAGACAGAGGAGACACGACGTGGGCAGCGGTGGCCTGTCTCAGCCAGTTGCTGCCTGCTGCATGCGTTAATGCCTCTGAACTGAGCTCTGCAGTGAGCGTGCTGGGCGCTGTGACTCACATCAACTGGCTGCTGTGTGGGAGCAATCTGGGGCCTGCTGCCAGGCAGACCTTCAAGCCAGTGTGGCCCAACTGCCCACCAAGCCCAGCTGCATGAGAGGCTGTGGAGAACCGGCTAGCGGAGCCCAGGCAGCCCACCGCACAATCAGTGCAATAACAGATTCCTATTATTACTTGGAAGTTGTTTTGTTATACAGTAATAGATAAATCATAGCAGTACACACTGGGGGATTGAATTTCAGGCTTAAAGAACCTTTCCAGGAAAATTTTCCAAAGCAATGCATTTTTTGGCTTTAAATTCCTCATTCTCATGTGGGAAAGGTTGTTTTTGTCTCTTGTGCACATCACCTCCATTGGATGGATGTTCCTGGGGTTTTTGCTACATGTGTATTGGCAAGAAGCTCTGTGCGGAAAGACATTTCACTAGATTAACGTTTGGCAAAGCCAGTGGTGTGCTTAGAGGGGATGGGTGGACACGGTGTCCAGAGCCAAGGGACTTGTAAAGTTTCCTGGAAAGCCATGAAAAAAAAATTTAGAAATATAAAGAGTAGATTAGGCTGCAAAGTGACGGGCAGGGCAGTGTTTTCACAGGCAACTCTCACTTTTCTCAGATGATAACATTCTGGGCCAGTACAGCAAGGGGAAGTAGACTTGCATTTTTCAACTGAGTTCACTTGATCGTGATGTGTTATTCTTTTAAATAGTTGGGGATTATGCAACTCAATGTCTTAGTAGGGTTTGTCTGGATATTCTTTTTCCAGATTCTGTGATTTTGTTTGCTTTCTTTTGTCATTGTTATTTTTTTCTGTTTCTGATAATATTTTAATGACTGCATGAAAGAATTTCCAAGTTTAAGTTTTAATGATTTAGATCATTTTAAATAGTTTTGGAATTATTTGTCTTCTAAGCCTTGATGCATATTCCTGTGATGTTTCCCAAGATTTGATAGAATAGTCCTCGAAAGCCCTCTTGGCCTAGAAAGCAAATTTTCTCTTCTCTTCTCTTCTCTTCTCTTCTCTTCTCTTCTCTTCTCTTCTCTTCTCTTCTCTTCTCTTCCTTTTCTCTCGTCTTCTCTTCTCTTCTCTTCTCTTCTCTTCTCTTCTCTTCTCTTCTCTTCTCTTCTCTTCTCTCTCCTTCTCTCACCTTCTCCTCTCTCCCTTTCTCTACTCTCTCCTGCCTCTCTCTCTCTCTCTCTCTTTTCTCTCTCTCTATGAGTTTGGAGGAAGGTTGGCACCAGAAGGAAGATGTGAACCAACCATAACTTTCAGAATTATGCCTGGACATAGTTTTGAATAGTGATACCACTTCCTAAATAGGAAGCGCTAGGGAAAAGCTAGGAATAAAATATCATAGATATTTTTATGCATTTATGCATAGATGCATAAAAATACCATAGATTTTATTTTAAATGCTTGTTGATTTTCAGCTAAGAGGAAGTATAAGAATAACAATGTACTTGTGAGGGAGATGTAGAAGCTGTGTTTAAAAATCTTATTAGTGTGCTATGGCTGCTATAACAAAGTACCCCAGATGGGATGGCTTGAACAATAGAAATCTATCACCTCCTCACAGATCTGGAAGTTGGGAGCCTAGAAACAAGGTGTTGGTAGGGTCGGTTCCTTCTGTTCTAGGCCTCTGTAACTTCTCAGAGCTCCTTGGCTTGTGGTAACATGGTTCCTGTGTTTACATCTTTCTCTATCCAGAGTTTCAGTTCTTATAAGGACAACAGCTTTCTTTCTAAGGATCTCATTTTAACTCAGTTGCCTCTGTAAAGCTCCTATATTCAGATGAACTCATAACTTGAGTAATTAGGATTCATAGTTTCAATATATGAATTTGGGATTGATTTGGGATTCAACCCATAACATACATCAAACACTCTGTTCTGATTTTGATTTTGGAATAACTTATGTGATAGAGCTAATAAATCCTGGGGGCTGTCTCCCTGTACTGACCAGTGTTGATTCACTGTTTTTGTCATATATTTGAGTCACTTCAATATATTCAAAAGCATGCATTAAGCTGAGTTAAAGAAGCCAGTCATATAAGACCATATATTGCACACATCTATTTTATATGAAATATTTGAGGTAGGCAAATCCATGGAGATAGATTAGTGGTTTCCAAGGCAGAGCTTGGAGCTGAGGTATAGACCACTGCTAATGCTAGAGTTTCTATTTCGGATGATGAAAAGTGGTGGACAATATCGTGATGACGGGTACATACTTCTTTAAATGTTACAAACCACTGTGGGGGGTTGATATGAGTAAAACATATGATGCATATTGAAATCCCCTCAAAAATGTGTAGCTAAGAGGAAAGATGGGCAAAGAGTATTGATGGCAAATGAAAATGACCAAAATATATTATGTGAATGCTCAAACCTGCCACAGGTGAACTTATCAATCTATATAGCAAGAAAAAAAAAGAAATAAAAATTGAATTGTAACTTTAGCTAGGTAAAAGGTATGGTAGAGAAATTATATCTAAGCAAAGCAGTTATGTCAGTAATTGGATGTACGAGTCTCTGGGTGAATTTAGAAATCCATTTCAGCCACGAGATTCTAAGACCTTTACATCTTCATCTCTTTGAGTCTAAGTTTTATCACTTACAAAATGAGATGAGTCTATTTAATAGGTGGTCCCCTCTGCCACTTAACTAAAACCTCGGGTCACTATCTTACCCTCCAGAGCAGCCTACCTTAGAGCACGGGTTTGGAGAACCAAATCTAGATTTGTTACTATGCAACTTCAGACATATTATCTTAATTCTCTGGGGCTTAATATCCAAATGAGGTTATGGGATGACAGTAATGATGATGCTACCTTCCTCATGTGGCTGTGGGGAGGATTTACTGTGATAGTATCTGAAAAGGCTTAGCAAGCATCTGACTTGTGCTAGATCACTAAATGACATTATTATTATTATTATTAGCATTAATTTGCTAGAGTAAGACTAAGGACTGTACTTCACCAAAATGCGCCAGATGATTCTTTATCAACAGGAAATAGATTCACTGAGTTGTCCTTCCACACTGATGCGCTATTGGTAACACCTCCCATGCAATGTTTAATTCTTACATGATTTAACGTGGTGGCATCTGTGTTAGTTCAGGATATATTTTTCCTTGGTCAGTCCTCATCCCCATAGTCTGGTAATATATTGATTTGATCAAATAATCCACTTGATTCTCCTCTTAAGGCACCAAATACCATGCAGAATGTGACACAGATCAGAGATCATGAAAAGCCATCTTGATGGATGCAAATACATCTGGTTCACAGTTCTTGAAGACCTGCTTTGTTCATAAAAACAGGTCAAGGACAAAGGTTGTACAAAAGAGGAACCATGTGAGGGTGTACCCCGTGCATCCCACGGTTTGATGTTACTGTTCCCATGGTACCATTCAGTGGTAGATCCATGTTCTCAGAGCCCGTAGGGACAGGGTAGGGGAAGCTACGCCACTCAGTGCATCATGTTGAGCCCAATACCAGATGTACGGACCATGTAGGTAGCTGAGGATGTGCAGAGAAGGGAGGAGTTAACTCCACATACAGAGGACAAGTGTGCGGGAGGAGGTGAAGAGGGTATCCCTAGCTGACTTAGGGAACACCTTTCATTAGCCACCATTTCACAAATAAACCATGACCTTTCAGGGTCAGCATTTCTAATTCAGATTAGGGCAGCCTTTGCATCTAGGCTGCTTCTAGAATGATTAGAGGGGCTTTGGATATTTGGAGAAGGGACGAGGGCAGATGATTATGGAAAGGGAAGTTGGGGTTGGATGATGGGACATACCAGTGATAAAAGAAGGTAATAAAAGCTTGTGAAGGGTGATGACAAACCCAGAATCACACACACACACACACACACACACACACACACACACACACACACGTGTGTGTGTGTGTGTGTATGCAGGAAATTCGACATACAAACTTCTTTTTCCCTACATGTTATATGGAATCTCAAGTCAGAATTCTGTATGTATTGATGAAGAAATTGCACTTTATGTTCCAGATGGGTAGGCATTTAAGCAAGACGACATGAAGTTTCAACATCAACTCTGACTCATTTGTCTGTCAGCAACCGAGCTTTTCACTGTCAGTAGCGTTAATTAAACGCAGCACCCATTCTAAAATGACCTTTATCCACACCCCTAACATTCTCTCCGCATGGGCTCAGATTTTGGAGGCTGAAGCCCAGTGACGTCAGCCCCTAGCCCTCACAGTGCAGCAGTCTGCTGCTGCTCCGCCTCCGGCCTTACGTGCCTGAACGGAACTGCGGAACGCTGTCTGCTACCGGGCTGCAGAAAAGCAGGTTTTTCTTTTCACCACGCAATTTTTCATTTCAAAGGCGGGAGCAAGGCTTGCAGGAGAAAATGAGAAGAAGCAAGGAGACACTTATTAAGACAGCAGCGTTGAATGAGGAGGGATCTTAAGGTCCAAAGACCTTAGGTTTGAATCTCAGACCTGCCACACACGTGCTGCAAAACTTTGAGTGAATCTTTCCCCTGCTCTGAGTAAAAGGAGGATGGCAGTGTGTTCCCTCCAGTGTTGCTGTGGGGTAGATGGAGCCCTGGATGGGAACCCTGTGGTTTGACTCTAGTGGGACACTGGCCCAGCTAAAATAAAATGTACAGTGGACTCTCATTTCCTGCAGAATGAGGAGGCCACTTCCTAAGAGAAAACAGACTAAAAACCACTCTTGAAAACTCTGAAGTTACAGGACAGTATGTTTGTGTTTTTGTTTTGTTTTGTTTCCTTTTGGCTTTTGTGTTCATAGGTTTCTATTATTTATTAGTATGTTTGCGGTACATAATCTATGTAGTCCTTGTAGGTAGTTGGTACTTGTACACAACACATCCTAACCCTTTACACCCACTTCCCCTCCCCTTCCCCACGTTTTTTCATCCTGTTCCCATTTGAAAAAGATTTGTCTCCCTGCTTTCTATTTTCTATCTGTTATTTTTCAATTTATTCACATTTTGGGTTTTTCATAGAAGAGAAACCATGTGATATTTAAGCTTGTGTGTCTGACTAACTTCACATAAAACTATGATCTCAGGGTGCATCCACTTTTCAACACATGACTCAACTTTATCCTTCTTTATGACACAGTAGTACTCCATCGTATATAAATACCACATTTCCTTTTTAAATTTTTTTTATTTTTTAATTTTGAAGATAGTAGAAATACAGCAGAACAAGACAGAACAAAGCCAATTGAGACAATGCAGTGAATTTGGTGAAGAACTTCACAGCAGGTTACTGGGATAACAGTAATAGGTACCATGCTGGAACTTTGGGCGCCGAGCCAACCAGTAAGCAGCCTGCCGCCCTGGAAAGTGACTGTGGTGTGGGGAGCCGCGGCCACCCCAGGGCGGGGAAACCAGAAGCAAGAGGATCTCCTGAGATCCGCGCCATGCTGGAACTTAGGGCGCCGAGCCAACCAGTAACCAGCCTGCTGCCTACCGAGTCGCGGGCTTAGAATCAAACATACCACCCCCCCCCCCGTAACAATTGGGATTCAGGGATCTGAGTATCTCTTAGGAGGTGACCATATTTGGTACAGCAAGTCGGGGGAGTTTCCTTCTACTATCTCTGAAGGCAGATATTTTTATCGCCGTTTTGCTTTGTCCTGATTAATGGTGTTGCTCTATTCAATACTGTGTTGATGTGTTGTATAATGTGTATTTCTTTGATTTTGCTCTACCTAGTAGAAGAACAACTATTGTGAAGACAACGAGATATACAATGTTGCCTGTTACTGTTGTCCTGGTGACCTGCTGTGATGTTCTGTGCCAATTTCACTATACTGTCTCAACTGGCTTTATTCCATCCTTTTTTTTCTGTTTGCAGCTTCACTGTGTGTTCACTTTGTTTGCC